>PVJX010049006.1:0-11258 GCA_004027295.1 Dolichotis patagonum
CTGAGCTTCGGACACCTTGACTTGGGCCTTGTGACTCCCGAGAGTGAGACAGCACAAACCGCTACTATAATTTGGTACAGCAGCTGCAGGTTGCTTAGTACCAAGACCAAATGTGTTTGGCTTTAGAAAGTATAGAAGTACTTGGCCTCGTGGCATGGGCCTCTAATCCCAGCACTTGGGAGGCTGAGGCAGGAGGACTGCTGGAAGTTTGAGGTCAAAACTACATAGCCAGGCTCTATCTTAAACAAAAGCAAACAAAAGGATTTTCTGCAGAAAATATTAGCTGAGCCAGGGATATAGCTCAGCAGCATAGCACCTGCCTGGCAAGCTAGAGGTCGTGAGTTCCATTCCTGGTACCAAAAAGAAAAAAAATATTAGCTGAGAATGTAATCATTATGTACTGCAAACATGTACTAATAAAAGTCAAAAAAAGAGAGGAAGAAAATATTGCCTGAATCCTAAAAACTAAAACGTAACTGGAACATTTAAAATGGCAAAATATTCAGAAACTAAGAAACCAATCAAAATCCTCCCTGAATAAAACAATAAAATTCCATCCAGAGCCCAAATTCTTTCAATCCACTTTGGTTTAAGTCCAGAAAAGTCAAAGGCTGTAGAAACCTGCAAGGAATACAGCAAACCCCCTCCCAGGCGCTGCAGCACGTCACATGCAGACACACATGCGGCCCTGGCGGGCGGGGGGGGGGGGGGGACCGAGTGCGCAGTGTCGCCGGGCCCACCTGTCAGCCATGTTCCCCCACTTCAGCAGCAGGCTGCTCGAGTCGCTACCCACTGGCAGGTCCAGCCGCTCCTTCAAGTGCTTCACGATGCCCTGCTGCTCCAGGAGCACAGGCACGCGGTAGGTGGAGGACACGTCGTGGATACACATGACCTGCCGGCCAGGACAGAGCAGGCTGCTGAGGCAGGCAGCTCGGGTGGGCCTCGCGAAGGCGACCCAGCTCAGGAGCAACTGACAGTTTAATTCTTCTGATGCACGGGAGGACACCAGGAAGCCGGGTGGGGTGGCACACACCTGAGGTCCCAGCACTCAGGAGGCTGAGGCAGAAGGATCACAAGCTAGAGCTCAACCTAGGCAACTTAATGACTTAGTGAGACTTTGTCTCAGAATTAAATTTTAAAAAACATTTTTAAGGGCCCCAGGATGTGGGTTAGCGAAGAGCCGCAGGCACTAACCTGTTCAGGTTTCACATGACAAAACATGGAAATCTTCTCCTTCACAGCCATCTCGATGGGCATGGAACTCCGGCAGACAATCTGTTGGGGCGAATTTGCGCGGTCGGCAAACAGGAGCTGAGGGCCCCTGCCACTGGCTGCTGTGTCCAGTTCTCCCATCTCAAGAAGCCCAGGCGAGGGTACAGCAGTCACCCCGGGCGCTCAGGACTGGAAGCCCAGCAGAATGCAGGGGACTGAGACTCAGGAGGCTGAGGCAGGAGGATCACCATGAGTTTGAGGACAGCCTGGGCTACATAGTGAGTTTCAGGCCAGTCTGAACTACATAGTGAGACCCTTCCCCACCCCACTCCCCAAAAAAGGAATAGTGAAATAAATAG
The DNA here is from genome assembly GCA_004027295.1 of Dolichotis patagonum. Taxonomy (NCBI): domain Eukaryota; kingdom Metazoa; phylum Chordata; class Mammalia; order Rodentia; family Caviidae; genus Dolichotis; species Dolichotis patagonum. The sequence goes on from PVJX010049006.1 coordinate 1,572, forward strand.
CCAGGCATGGTGGTGCATGCCTGTCATCCCAGCACTTGCAAGGCTGAGGCAGGAGGATCACTGTGAGTTCAAGGCCAGCCTGAGCTACATAGTCAGTTCCAGGCTGGACTGAGCTATAATGGCAAGACCTTGTCTCAAAAAACAAAACACACTGGGCCAGAGATATAGCTCAGCAGCGCAAGTGCCTGCCTGAGTTCAATTCCCAGCACAAATAAAATACAATAAAATACATGGAGTTCATCCTCCAAGAGGCCGACAGCACTCACTTACCAGATCCGGGGACAGCCCCAGGCCCCTCAGCGCGCGGACACTGTTCTGCGTGGGCTTGGTTTTCTGTTCCCCAGTGGCGCTGGGCTAAAAAGGAACGGGTCCTGTCAGTACCCTGCAGGTCCAGCTCTTCTGGGCAAGTGGTGGCTCCCATGCCCAACACGGGCCACAAAGCATCATGGGAAAGGCGGGCCAGGTGGCCGGGCACACACATGTGCGAAGCCCACCTGCGGGACCAGGCTGACATGAATGTTGTAGAAATTCTCTCTCTTTGCCTTGAACTGGAACTGTCTGAAGGCTTCCACGAACGGCATCCCCTCGATGTCTCCGATGGTGCCGCCCAGCTAGGAAGAGAAGACAGGAGCAACTGGCAACAAGCAAACGTCTTCCGCAGCACACAAGACATAGCAAACGCCTTCCTACCACCAATGTCCATGTCTGCACAAGAACAAAAGCTTGCCAGTGCACCAAGCCACTGAATTAGATGCTTACAATGGATCTGATCGGTGTGGCGGTGGCACAGGTCTGGGATCCAGCACTCTGGGAGGCCAAGACAGAAGGGTAGCAAGTTCAAGGCCAGCCTGCGTAACTTAGCACAGAGGAGCATTGATAAGCTAGTTTTAACAAATGGCTCCAGTTGGCAGGTCGAACCCTAACCCAGAGACAATACCAGAAAAGTGACAGCTACCATGCTCTGCCTGGATCCCCGGATGGAAATTGTGAGCATCTTCCCCACTCTCTCCCTCATTATTTCTCTCTTTTTCTCTCTTTTTCTCTCTCTCTTTCTCTCTCTCTCTCTCTGGCTGTCTCACTCCCACCCTCTCGCCTTGCCTGCTGTATTTGAGCAGGCTCCCTGCAATGTCAATTCCTATTATTAAAATATGCTGGTTTTCTGAAACAAATAATAGCAAACCCCCATGAATATCCTTGGCAGCATAATCCTTCAATAAATGTCAACTTTACTTTACAATGTATTTCCAATAAGGTTACTTAGAGCTTTTTGCTTTAGACTAAGAGAAAATTCACCTTAACCCATTCATTCTCATCATATTAAATAAATTCAATCGCATAGATCTTAAAATTATCTAGCTGGGCATGGTGGCACATGCTGCTAATTGCCCCAACATAGGAGGCTGAGGCAGGAGGATCGCAAATTCTAGACCAGCTTGGGTAGCTTAGTGACTTAATGAGACCCTGTCTCAAAAAATAAAAAGGGCTGGGTTCAATCCTCAGTGCCATGAAAAAAATTAAAAATTAAAACTAAAATAGAATTAATTCTTTAGCACTTGAGGGTCTACTATGGTACATGCTCAACACTGTAAGTGAAGGCCTGGGACATATTTAAGACAATCTGCTCCTAAATAGCTCAGAGTGTGACCAGGAAAACAATACAAAGTTAAATAATAAGCAGCAGTAGAACCTGAGTGGTACATGGTGCACTCTCAGCACTCAAGAAGCTGAGGGGCTGGGGGTTTAGCTCAACGGCGTAAGTGCCTACTTGGCAAACACGAGGTCATCAGTCAATCCCCGGCACCACAAAAAAAAAAAAGCTATAAAAAACCCACCAAGAACTCAGGAGGCTGAGGCAGGAGGATCACTGTGAGTTCAAGGCCAGCCTGAACTGCACAGCAAAAACCTGTCTCAAAAAAGAAAAAAATAAAGAAGTAAATAAAGAGTAAAAAGTTCCAAATATGAGTTTGGGGCTATACCTTAGTGGTGGAGCACCTGCTGTATAGCAAGTACAAGGCCCTTGGCTGAGCCCCATCCTCCTTCCTGCCCCGAATCACCCCTCTTCACCCACAGCTTCAGCCAGAGATGGGGGCCCTCAGAAAGGACCCCCACAGCAGCCTGCACGTTGCTCCCTAGCACAGTGACCCGCATGCCCTTTGCAGCAACACGGCCAGCAGCCACCATGATTCCGGCCTCCCTACCCAGCTGGGCTGCAGCCCCATGAGGCCTGTGCATGGTACCCTGTGCCCACCACCTGGGGCAGTGACTGGGACGGAGAGAGAGGTCTCTGAAAGTGGCGAAAACTCCAATGGGACCACACTAGGTACACTGACGACCACCTCGCTGTGGAAGAGATCAGTTTTCACTAACTTTGAATCATATTAAAAAAAACAATCAGAGAGCTGGGCTGGTGGCTCACACTGGTGAGCCTAGTCCTTGGGAGGCTGAGACAGGAGGATCACCACGAGTTCAACGCCAGCCTGGGCTACATAGTGAGTTCAAGGACAGGCTGAACCGCATAGTGGGACCCTGTCTCAAAAAAACAAAGAAATTAAAATTCAAGCTTCCTCTTTCCATGAACAAGAAAAAATACATGATATGACTTTACTGTAAGAGTAATAAACTTAATTATAAAATTCCAAGAAGCAAAAAACATATACATCATAGGCAGTCAGGAATTTGGTGGGGACGGGATGGAAGTGTCAGTAACCACAAGACACAAGAATCTAATGGAAACAAAATTTTGTTGAGAAGGAAAGAAATACTCCTGTTTTTGGTTGGGAGTCAGGAATGAATGGAAAAGAAAGCCAAAATTGTAAATGTTATTCACGTCTGCCCTCATGTGGCCAATAGCGGTGCTGCAGTTCCTTCAGAAGTTGCCTCTGCAAGATCTGGGAGTCAATGGTACCAGCTTGTCCAGAAAACTTCAGTCTGTTGGTATCAGCGGATTTCCGTGAGTTCGAGGCCAGCTTGAGGTACACAGCGAGCTCAGCGCCAGCCTGGACTACAACGTGAGACCGTGTCTCAAACACCAAATGAAACATTTTATGGAAGGAATCTTCCTAGTGGAGGACAAACTTTTTCTTTTTGGGTTTTTTTTGTTTTGTTTTGTTTTTGTTTTTGTTTTTTTGTACTGGGGATTAAACTCATGACCTCATGTTTGCCAGGCAGGCACTTAAGCCACTGAGCTAAATCCCTGGCCCCAAACTTTTATTCTTTTTAACTATGCCAGGTATAAATGACCTCCAGTTTGTGCTTCAATGACCTGGCCCAACATGAACAAAGCCTGTCTGCTCCCCAACTTCAGGAAATTGGGGACCTAGCCTCAGAGGTTCTGATGGCAACAGCCCCTTCCCTCGAGACCCAAGTCACTCCAGAAGCCCTGTTAGTAGTGCACAGACACAGCAGAGGACTGAACCTGACTTACCCGGAGCACAAGACAGCACCTGCCCAGCAGCTGCAGGAAGAAGCCTTCGTTGGCCTTCAATTTGCAATCCTCCTGCCTCAGCCTCCCAGAATTCTAAGACCACTTTGCCATTGTTCTTCTTCCTCCTCCTCCCCCTTCTTCACCTCCTCCTCCTTTTCCTCTTTCTCTTCTCCTTCTTCCTTCTTCTCCCTTCTTTGTTCTTCTTTTTTCTTTTTTTTAAGATGGTGATCTCACTATATTCCCCAGGCTGTCTTGAACTCCTGGACTCAAGTGATCCTCTTGTCTCAGCCTCTTAAGTAGCTGGGATTACAGACACATACCATCATGCCCACCTTGGTCACTGAGAACTAATGACTCCATGTGCAAGAGGAAAGTTCAACAATTAAGACTATGAATCTGTGGAATACTTCTTTGTAAAAAGGTGACAGAGTGAGTTGCACTTACCCCACAATGAAACATAAAAGCTTAGTTCCAGGATGATTCTCAAAAACAACAGCCTAGGGCTGGGGCTATAGCACCAAAACTAAATCAAACATGTCTAGCTGTGATTATTGTCATTAGAAATATTTGTAGATAAATGTCATGCTACATAGAAGATTCATTGCGTTAGCACTTGCCAAGCATGTATGAAGCCCTGGGTTCAACTGCCACCCCAAAATAAATCATAAAAATTAGAAAAGAAGCATTTCCTTTTTCCTTAATGTAAACTGGTATGGAAGAAACATCCAGAGAAGCAGGTTGGTGGCGCACACCTGTAATTCTAGCACTTGGGAGGCTGAGGGAGGAGAATCACCAGGAGAGGCCAGCCTGAGTTACACAGAGAGTTTAAACCCAGCCTGAACTACAGAGTGAAACTCTGTTTCAAAGAAACAAAAGAAAGGAAAGAAACAATCAGATAAAGAAAATTCTGTTTGTTTTTAAAGGGGCTTTTAAAAAAAAGTTTTGTATAGAACATTACATTATATCTTTGTATCATACTTGTTGATCAGGCACACAGTTCTAATAGTATAATACATACTTAATATGGTTAGATACATTTAGATTTTTTTTGAGACAGAGTCTCACTTTGTGGTTCAGGCTACCCTTGAACTTCCAGCAGTCTTCTTGCTTCAGCCTCCAGAGTGCTGGGATTACACACATGGGCAACCTCAAGCAGCTTACATTTATATTAAATTTATTAGCTGGAGCCTCGGGTGCAGAGCATGCCCAGGTTGAAACCCAGCACACAGGGAAGCCTCAACACTTTGTGTTGAGAAGTCTGCTGTGATTCTGATAGGTTTTCCTTTTTGGTGATCTGTCTCTTCTCTTAGCAGCTTTTAATATTCCATTCTTATGGTGGGTTTCTGGGATGGTGATTATTATATGTCTGGGTGTAGTTTTATTTTGGTTATGGCTACTTGGAGTTCTATATGCTTCACTGATCTGTATGTCAGTTTCCATTCTCTTGTTTAAGCAAAACAAACAATTAAACAGAGTGGAAAGGTAAAAAATCAACAGCAGAAAGATAACATGTCAAAAGTAAACCAATATATATCTGTTGTAACCATTAATGTAAATGGCCTCAATTCACCAATTCAAAGAAATAGACTGGCAGAAAGGATCAAGAAACAACATCCAACCATATGCTGTAGACAGGAAACCCATCTAACCCAAAAGAAAATTCATAGACTGAAAGTCAAAGGATGGAAAACAATATTCCATGCAACAGGATCCCAAAAAAAGCAGGGATAACTATTCTGTTTGCAGACAATGTGAACTTCAAACCAAGAATGATCCAAAGAGATAAAGAAGGTCATTACATACAGGTTAGGGGAAAACTTCAAGAGGAAAAGATAACAATCTTAAATATATATGCACCAAATTCAGGAGCACACAGCTATACAAAACAAATATTAACAGAAATTAAAAATCAAATAAGCAATAATACAATTATAACAGGAGACCTTAACATGCCATTGATACAAAGGGTCAGATCAACTAGACAGAAAATCAGCAAAGAAATAACAGAACTGAATCACACCTGTGAACAAATGGACTTAGTAGATGTATACAGAATGTTCCATCCAACAACATCAGAATATACATTCTTCTCAGGAGCACATGGAACATTCTCTAAAATAGACCATATACTATAGCCCACAGAACATGCTTAAGTAAATGCAAAGGAATTGAAATTGAAATTATCTGATGCATGCTATCGTATCATAGCACAAAAAAACTAGAAATTCATGACAAAAGAAACTGCAAAATCCCCACAAACCCATGGAAATTGAATAATACACTCCTGAGCAACCAGTGGGTCACAGAGGAAATTAAAGAAGAAATTAAACAATATTTTCAGGCAAATGAAAATACAAATACATCCTACCAGAACCTGTGGGACGCAATGAAAGCAGTCCTCAGAGGAAAATTTATTGCGGTGAACTTCCACATCAGGAAAACACAATGAACACAAATAAACAACCTGATGCTATACCTCAAATATCTAGAAAAAGAAGAGCAAGTCAAGTCCAAAGCCAAAAGAAGGGAGGAAATTATAAAGGTCAGAGCAGAAATCAATGCAATAGACACTAACAAAACAATACAAAGAATCAATGAATCAAAAAGTTGGTTCTTTGAAAGAATATATAAAATTGATAAACCCCTAGCCAACCTTATTTTCAAAAGAGAAGAAAAAATTCATGTTCATGCAATAAGGAATGAAAAGGGTGAAATCGCTACAGACCCTGTGGAAATACAGAAGATCATCAATACCTATTTCAAAAACCTCTAATCTCATAGGATTGATAACACAGAACAAATGGACAGATTACTAGAAACATAGGAATTACCAAAGCTGGGTCAAGAAGATGTAAAACTGCTGAATAATCCAATTTCAATTAACAAAATTGAAAATGGAATTAAATCCCTACCAAGAAAGAAAAGTCCCAGTCCAGATGGATTCACTGTGGAATTCTACAAGAAATTCAAAGAAGATTTAAGGCTGACACTCTTCAATAAAATTGAAAGGGAAGCAATTCTCCCTAAATCACTCCTGGAAGCAAGTATTACTCTAATACCAAAACCTGAGAAAGACGCAACCAAAAAAGAGAATTACAGGCTAATCTCCCTAATGAACATAGATGCAAAAATTCTCAATAAAATTTTGTCAAATAGAATGCAGCAAATCATCAAGAAGATTATACACCACAACATGCAGGGATGGTTCAACATACGAAAATCAATAAACGTAATCCACCGTATCAATAGAGCCAAAAATAAGAACCACATGATCATCTCTATAGATGCAGAAAAAGCTTTTGATAAGGTCCAACACTTATTCATGATAAAAAACCTTACATAAAATTGGAATAGATGGTCTTTACCTCAATATGATAAAAAACCATCTATGACAAACCAACAGCTAGCATCTTATTAAACGGCCAAAAACTGAAAGCCTTTACCTTAAAATCAGGAACAAAACAAGGATGTCCATTATCACCACTCTTATTCAATATAGTGTTGGAAATAGTAGCCAGAGCAATTAGACAAGAGAGAGAAATAAAAGGAGTAAGGAGAGGCAAACAAGAGGTTAAATTATCATTTGCAGATGACATGATGCTCTACTAGAAGACCTCCAAAACTCCATTGAAAGACTCCTATGTATAATAAATTCAGTAATGTAGCTGGACAAAGTCAACAGTCAAAAATCAATAGCATTCCTATACACTAACAACAAAACCACTGAGAGAGAAATAAGAAGCCACACCCTTTACAATAGCATCCAACAAAAAAAAAAAGCATCCAACAAAATGAAATACTTAGGAATTAATCTAACAAAAGAAGCAAAAGATCTATTCAGGGAAAATTATAATACCCTGAAAAGAGAAATTGAAGAGGACCTCAGAAAATGGAAAGTCATCCCTTGTTCATGGATAGGAAGAACAAACATTGTGAAAATGGTCATTCTCTCAAAATTGTTGTACAGATTTCATGCAATCCAGTCAAAACACCACTAGCATATCTCACAGATCTAGAATAATCACTCCTAAAATTCATCTGGAACCAGAAGAGACCCAGAATAACAAAGGCAATTCTAAGCAACAAAGGCAAGACAGGAGGCATCACAATCCCTGACTTGAAGCTATACTACAAAGCTACTGTAATAAAATCAGCATGGTACTGGAATAAAAACAGACCTGAAGATCAATGGAATAGATTAAAAGATACAACCACAACCACAAACTCACTCAACCATCTTATCTTTGATAAAGGGACCAAACACTTTCACTGGAAGAACGATAGTCTCTTCAATAAATGGTGCTGGAAAAATTGGTTCTCCATATGCCTAAAACTAAAACTAGACCCATGCCTATCACCATGTAATAAACTAAAGTCTAAATGGATCAAAGATCTAAATATTTAACCAGAAACACTAAATCTGTTAGAAGACAATGTAGGTAAAAATCTTGAAGACATAGGGGTACGTACAGAATTCATGAACTAAAATAAAACCGCATGGGAAATACTTCCCAGAATCAATACCTGGGATCACGTCTTACTAAGAGCTCCTGCATGTCAAAAGAAATCTCCAGCATAGTGAAAAGAAAACCCATTAATTGCGAAAAAATCTTAGTGAACTGGCCTTCAGACAAAGGACTTCTGTCCAGAACATATAAAGAATTTTAAAAAATCCACCCCCCGAAATTCAAAGACCCAATCCAAAAATGGCCATCTGAGTTGAATACACAGTCCTCAGATGAAGAAATACAAATGGCAAATAAATACGTGAAAAACTGTTCAGCATCATTAGTCATTAGAGAAATGCAAATTAAAACCACACTGAGATTTTATCACACTACAGAAAGAATGGCCAGGATCAAGAAAACTACCAACAACAAATGCTGCAGAGGCGGCAGGAAAAAAGAACTCTTTTGCACTGTTGGTGGGAGTGTATACTAGTGCAACCACTGTGGAGGTCAGTCTGGAGACTCCTCAAAAAGCTGGGATTGGAGATCCCATTTAACCCAGCTATTCCACTTCTGGGCATATTTCCAGAAGAACTGAAAACATCATACCACAGTGATATATGTGCACCCATGTTTATAGCAGCACAATTTGTAATAGCCAGATCTTGGAAGCAACCTAAATGCCCATCAACTGAGGAATGGATAAAAAAGATGTGGTATTTTTAATACAATGGAGTACTACTCTGCTATAAAGAATGATCACATTAAGATATTTATAAGTAAACAGATGCAACTCAAGACCATAAGTGAAATAAATCAAACTCACATGTGTAAAAACTGTATAGTCTCCCTAGTGTAAGAAATGGTAAGAGTACATAAGATACAAAAAACTCAATAATTATAGTAAAAGGATAAGAATCTGCTTAAAGGGGAAAAATAGTATCTCAGGGAAAATGAGGAAAAAGAAAAAGAAAGGGGAAAGAAAAAATGTCTAAGATTACATAAACACACTTATGATAGCTAAGATGATTTGCTACAAATTCTATAAGTTCTTGGAACAAAATAGTTAACATTCATAGGATTGGAACAATTGTTCATAACTGAGGAACTCATGAAGATCATTATGTAAAATAACAATCCTAGTTATGCTCATACCACCTTGTTTTGAAGGCCTATACTATCAATGTTCTGGGCTCTTTGCTATTGTTGTTTATATGTCTTTTTTGTTTCGTGTTTTTCTAGGAATTTGTTTTGTTTTGTTTTTCTCTCACACAGAAAGATTAGGTATACATGTAGTGACTCATGCATGTGTAGAACTTCTAAACAGTTTACGAAAATCGATTGTATAATGCACGATGAAATGAACAGCTACTTGAAGAAAAAGAGACACTAAGGTACGCAGTGCTGATTCTGTAGCGTCATGATGTGAAACCCAGCAATACTATTATTCTTTCGTTTTTTTTATTTGAAAGAGAATAAAACAAAAGGGGGCAGTACAGAGCAGATCAGAACAGGACAACATAGGCAACACAGTACTTTACACTAAGTCAACTGGACATCAACAGTATCTAACACCATATCTCTTACTCTGCTATAGTTGAGCATAGTTTCAAATTCAATAATATCAAACATAACACAATAGTATAAAGCCATGCATAGAGTGAAAGAATTACAGGGCTTTCTGAACCGAATAACAGAAAATGATCAATGGGTACTATAATATCTCATTTTTGATAAAAAAAGAAAAAAATTTGTTTGAACTATCACACATATTCAAATTCCAATAAGACACAATGTGGTAGATAGAACCAACGG
>PVJX010049007.1:0-11230 GCA_004027295.1 Dolichotis patagonum
CAATTGCTGCCTCCCACGGGAGGACCGGGTCCTCTGCACTCACACAGTCTTCCATGTCTGCTGCTCTGCTCCACCACCGAGCCTTTCCACAGAGGCCTCCAGGCCTGCCAGCTGCCACCATCACTGTGGCCCACATCCCCAGGTTCCAGCAGTTCCCTTCCTACAGTGAGTCCGGCTCCGGGCGAAGGCACTGCCAGCTGCCGCCTCCTTCTTTGTTGAAGTTCTTCCTTTTTTACTCTCTCCGTGGGCCTCGACCCAGACTTCAGACTCTTCCGGGATTGAAGGGAACCCACTTCCTTCCTTCTTGATTTCCACAGGCTGGAATATCCCCACGTCTAGATGGGGTCTCTCAGAGGGGCTGCTTTCTCCGTACTTTCTACTTTGCCGTCTTCCTGGGAGTCTCCTCTTTTACTGCCTTTTGAAAAGACATATACTTTCCTTCTCCAGCCATTCATTTATCAAAAACTTTCTTACCCATCAACTTTCTCCTCGCCCTTCTATAACCCTCTATTTTATTTCCTTAGAATACCCCTGAATGAATGCAGTCCCCCAAATCTTTATTTCTTGTTTTCTGTGTGCACTTTACTGGTTTAACCAGCAGGGCCAAGGTGAGGGATTCATTCCCAATGCTCACCACCTGTCTGTCTTTCTGTGTGCATTCTAGCTTGGCTACAGCCATGGAGAAGCCTCCTGGGCATATGTCTACTCATTCAGAGGTCCTCCCCTTCAAGAACCAATGCCTTGCCACAATTTCCAAACTGAAGACCTTGGGAAAACCACGTGGGGTTGTGGCTGCCCACGCAGACATCCTGCCCTTGGAGAAACAGTGCCTGAGTACCTTCCCCAGTAGAAAGAGCAACGTGGCTGCCAGCCCCTTACCCCAGCATCTCCAGCTGTATCACACGATGCATGCTAACTTGTGCAGCCTACGCACCAGTACGCACCAGTCTGCTGCCGAGAAGTTCAGGGGCACCTCTGATAGTACCCCAGACACTTGTCTTCATTCCAGACATATCTGTTGTCAGTAGTGTTCACTGTTGCAATTGCCCTGTGTGATGCTTTGGGTCTGTATAACCTGTCTCCTCAGTGTCTTTTTGCCCTTCGGTCATCTTCTTCAGCACCATTACTCTTCCTCTAGTTCAGAGATTCTGAACAACAGGTCAGAGTCAGCCCTTGGTCCCAGAAAGCCTCTGCCCAGGGAGGAGCTGGCATGATGGTGCTACAGCAGGGTCAGAGCAGGGCTATTGAGATCAGGGAGGAGGCGCATCTGCCCTCCCAGAGCTTCCTTCCCTCTGTGTCCCAGCGTAAACTCACATCCACTGGACACTGCGTACCCAGGTCAGAATTCGTAGTTGAGCACACATTGCTACTGTGTAGAATGGGAATTGCGCTGAGGGACAGTGAACCTGAGCCCCATACTGTCTGCTCGTTAAAAGGTATACAACTTTGGGCAATACTCAGAAGCCTTCGGGGCATCGATTTCCTTACCTTTAAAATGGGGTCTCTGAAAACATGCTGAACAAAGTTGTTGTCAGGCTTACAACTGCTGTCGTCTTCAGCGATTTACGGCTGTGCAGTTTGCGGAGTCTTGTTAGTGCATCATCCTACTTAATTGTCTAACATCTCTAGTAGCTGTGTGGTGGTGAATGCGGAAGCTGAGCTTCAGAGGGATTAAGTAGCTTAGAGTTGCTGAGGCTTGACATGGGAGTGGCGTTTTTCCTTCTGGTTCTAAAAATATCTTAGTAGAATCCTGGGAGGTGTGTGAGGGCCACAGAAGAGCACAGGTGGAGGTGTCTCAGGCTGTGACATTAGTAAGGATGTGAACACAAGAAGGGAGATATGGAAGCCTCGGGGCGAAGGCTGAGAGGCTGAGCAGGGCAAGGGGCAGTGAGTGAGCGAGCCCCAAGTGGAGACTAGACAGGTCAGTGCTGGTGTATGCTGGGGTGAGGGGAGAGGAGTTCGTAGATGTCAGATGGAGATGTCAACTCTTCCTAGCTCCGGGAACTGCCTTCAGAACTGTGTGCGGGGATATGGGTCTGTGCTGTGACTCCTAACTACCACTGTCCTCAGGGCCATCTGTGCTATTCAAAAGAAGAGAAAAAGTCAGAGGTGAGGGAAGCAGAAGAGGCCCAGATGCCTTTTAATAGCCTAAGCTTGGGAGAAGAGGAGGAGTTGGAGGAACCGACCCGCAGCTCACCTCTGAGGACTTGGAATGTCATCCTGACCCCACAGACCAGTACCTTCAGGAAACAAGGTGCAACTTCCAGAACTGGGGAGAGGTTGGTTTCGGGGGTGGTGGAAACCTGGCTCAGATCTCTTCTGTGGGTGGAAGGGGAAGAAGTTGCATTTGTTTCTCTTTCCTGAATGTCCTGTGCTTTTTTTGGAAGGGGATGCTTTGGTCTTTTGGGAGAGGAATTTGCTATGTAGTCGAGGCTAATTTTGAACTCCCAATGTAGCCCACTCTAGCCTTGAACTCATAGTGAACTTCCTTCCCCAGCTCCTGAGTGCTGTGTTTAAGTGCATGTAGTACCATGCCTGGCTTCGTCCCATTTTCTAATCTCTTAGTGGGACAGACATCTTTCTAAAAGTTTTATCATTCTTAAAGAAGTTTTATCATTTTGATAAACTAACTTTGGCTCTCCTGCCATAGAAAATTGTTTCAGCCTTTTCTCCTTCACAGCCTGCCCTGTGCTGCAGCCCCCGTGGACCTGAGCAGAGCTCAGTGTTTTAAATAAGAGGTGCTCTTCCCTGTTCTTCCCTCAGAACAAGGGTGCTGTGTGTTCATTCTGTTTGCATCTTGTTTTCACCAGCCATCATCTCATGATAACCCCTGATCATTCTGGTTTGAGTGAAATGCAGGGACCCTCAAAAGATAACAACACACTTTTTTTTTTTTTTTTTTAGTGCTGAGAATTGAATCCAGAGCTGTATGCATGCTAGGCAAGTCCTTTACTGCTGTGCTGTCTCCCCAGGCCTCCCAATAGATTTTTTTCTTTGACAGCAGGATCTTACCATGTTACCCAGGTTGGCATCCAACTCTTGGGCTCAAGCAGTGCTCTCGCCTCAGCCTCCTGAGTTGTGCCACTGGGTCCACCTGTAAGCTGCTGTCTTACTCGTCATGGGAACTCTCGTTGCTGGAGACTTTTAACCCTCTCTCACAGTCTAACTTGAGGAAGGAGAGGACCTAATAGGTATAGGATTGTCTTGGGCCCTGCTGTCTGAAGAAGGTCCATGACCATGGTAGAAGTGACCCTTGGGACTTGGGATATTTCCCCAGTTTGAGGCAGCTGCATATCCATGCACCTGCTCGGCACGTCCCAGCCCTGCTGGGCTGCGGGTGAGCAGGTCCACTGTGAGCCCACATTCCCCTGAGGTGAAGCCATACAGCTCAACAGCCGCGGCCTCTGTCCTGGTCAGGCTCACCCAGGTGACAGACAGCTTGGGCCCAGTTCACCCTTCCTTTTCTGTCTTCTGCTGTGAAATGATGGGCTCTCTCTCCTCTGCCCCAGGTACCCCTCCAGCCTACAGGTACTTTTTGAGTCACCTCCCTGGGCCCTGGACTCAAACAGAGCTGGGAAACACATGAAGTTACTGAGACCAGAGACCAGGGACTGGGCACTGAGCCTTCGGGGAACAAAGCTTCTGTCTGGGAGGAGCTGATTGGTGGGCAACCTTGGCCATTATGGTCCTTTCCTTTCTACTCCGTTCTTGCCTCCACACTGTGGACGCTGAAATCTCTATGGCGTGATACAAGTACTCTCTTGACTGGTAGCTGCTCCACTGAGAGTGATGGGCTCTGGAAGGTCTATGATTGACCATAGAGCATGCACTGCAGGCCTGCTTTGAGTAGTGCTGGCCTTGTACACACATCATTATTCCGGGTGAGAAGGGTGATACACAAGACCTTGTCAACACATGACAAAAGCAGTAGCTCTGTACGTGTTACATATACCAATAGTCATGTTCCTAACAAGGTAGGCCTGGCTCATGGCATATGGAATCTCTGTAGAATCTCATGTTTAGGACATGGAAGTTTTAGGTAAATATGTTTATTATATACAGGTAACAATTCCCTACAGGAAATGTAAACATTACTTACTACTAATATGGACTAATATAAAAAATTTTTTTAAAGAAAACAATTTGATCATACTGATTAAAAAAATCCAATGAAATTCAGGAGGATCGAGTTACTTTTATTCTTTTAATTTACTGTCATATTAGTTTATTTTTCTTTGTAGCTGTAGGGGTTGAGAACATGCTAGGCGGTTGTTCTACCATTGAGCTTTGTATTTTATTTTATTTTTTATTTTTACTTTTTTTTGGTACCGGGGATTGAACTCATGACCTAGTGCTTGCCGGGCAGGCAGTTACACTGCTGGGCTAAATCCCCAGCCCCTGAGCTTTGTATTTTATTGGGACACAGATACTTGCTAAGTTACCTAGGTTGGTCTCAAACTTGTGATCTTCCTGCCTCAGCCTCCTTAGTAGTTGGGATGATAGGCACGTGCCTCCCACTCAGCTGTTTTTATTTTTGGTTTTTTGAGCCAAGGTCTTGCTATGTCACCCAGGCTGGCCTTGAACTGAGCCTCCTAACTGCTTACTTTTGACTCTGGTATGTTGTTTCTGTTTTCATGTTTGGATGTCCTGTCTCCATTTTGTTTCCCTTTGCCTCTTCCTTCACCCCTACAAATCTAAAGTCAGCTGCTGGTTTTTGAAAACTGTGTAACTCTGACCCTTCTGCCTGAGCTTTGTGGAGTTCCTGTCTGGAACGTGGGAAACCGGAGGTCTTCTGCCTTTTTCCTCTGTGGGCTGCACTGCGCATTGTACTCAGGACAGCCCGAACTGTGCCACCGTGTCACTTTCTCTCACTTCCTGGATTTCACTGGTGGTGTGTGTGTGTCAGAATGCTGTTAGCTGCAGAGCACACGCGCGCGCACACACACACACACAGACATGCACACACACATACTTTGCAGTGGAAGCTGGCTAGTTGCATGGAATAAAGGGACCTGTGTGGCCGCTGGTGTTGCTGGATGCGTGTGTGTGCACCAACCTCACTTCTCCCTCTGGCAGAGAAGCCACTGACCCTGCAGAAGTGAACTGTCCTTATCTTGGCTGAGGGAAACGCCCCCAGTCTAACCCTATGGTCTCCACTCAATTTTTTGTTTTTGTTTTTCACGGTTCTAGGGATTGAGCCCAGGGCCTTTGTGCAAAGATACATTTCTGCCTCTTTTTATTTTTTTATTTTGTGACAACATCTCACCAAGTTACCAGGTTTCTTAGGCTGGGTTCCAAATTTTGATCCTTCTGTCTCAGCCTCCCACAGTGCTGAGGGTGCTCAGTTTGATTTGAACTTTTGATTCTTCTGCTTCAGTCTCCCAGAATGCAGGGATTACAGGCACGGGCCACCATGCTCAGTTTATAGTTCTTTTTATCTTACTTGGACAAAATGACTTCTGGAATACTTTAGAATATATATGTATATATTTTTAAAAGTTATAGTCTTGTACAAATAATTACAAACTTTAGAAATGCATAAAATATAAATATAGCAATGTATAAATCAAGCTATGAAGATAAATATAAATGAAGCCTAACTTTGGTGGCACATGCATGTAAACCCAGCACTCCAGAGGCTAAGCAGAAAGACCACTGCAAGTTTGAGTCCTATCTGGGCTACACAGTGTGCTCAAGACCAGTTTGAACTACATAGGAAAACCTTGTCTCAACCACTCAAGCAGTCAATCAGTAAATATGTAATTCAGTCAGTAAATCAATCAGTAAATAAGAATGAAAGGCAGTACAAAACTTCTTACATGTAAGTATAAAATGCAATATAAATTATAGTTCAATACATAGAATCCTTTTTGAAGCTCATCTCATTAATAATAAATACTTATTAAAAATTAAAATTTTGGGAGGACAAAATCAGTCAATTTTTCAATGTGAATGACAAATGTCTAATATCTATCATCACAGATACGCTATTTGCTGGGAAAAGTGAAGCGTACCTATAATCCCAATATTTGGGCAGCTGAGGCAGGGCAGTTGCTGCAAGTTCAATGCCAACCTGAACTAGGTAGTGAATTTAAGGCCAGCCTGAGTTATATAGCGACAAACAAACAAACAAACAAACCCCCAAAAGAACAACAAAAACCCTCAAATATGATATTTGCTGAATCTTGGAGTGCACACCCATAATCCTAAAACCCAGGCAGTTCAGGAATGTCATTGATAAGATATGCAGCCATTCTTTAGTTACCAAACATCATTGGTAATATGTTTACAACTTAATTCATCCCTAAAGTTGGGATGCCATGGTGTTGTACTTCCAGCTACCTGGAGAGCTGAGCTGGTGATAGGATAGCTTATGCTCTGGTGTTTGAGATTAACCTGGGATAATTTGAGACTAGCAAGATCCTGTCTCAAAAAACACAAAAAGAAAAGAAAAGGCAGTTATTTGGCTGGACTGTAGGTCAGTGGTAGAGTATGTACTTAGCATGCATGGGGCCCTGGGATCAATCCTCATCAAAGGATGAGGTGAATCTCAGAAGTTCCAGAAATCCGAAAGCTTGTAGCTACAATAGCAGTAAGATTTTCATGACCTGTAGCGAAGGTACCACCATCATCAGGTGTGGAGGTGCATACCTATAATCCTAGCACTAGGGAGGCTGAGGCAGGCAGATCATGTGTTAATATAAGAAACTCTCTCCAAAACCCTAAAATAAATAAAAAGTAGGCAAGTGAGGTGGCACATGACTGCAATCCCACATACTGTGTAGGGAAAGGTCAGAGTTTTACATATATATGTATATTTGGAGACAGTGTCTTGCTATGTATTTCAGACCGGCCTTGGATTCACTGTGTTCCCCAGGCTGAGTTTGAACTTGAGGCAATTATCTTGCCTTAGTCTCCTGAATGCCGGTACTATAGGTGTGAGCCACCATGTAAGGGTGAAAACTAATTGTTTTAAAGGGTTCCACCTGTAGCTCAGTTGGAACGTCCTGGGGTCAATCTTCAGTACTACAAAAAATAAAAAAAGGAAAAAAAAAAAAAGAAAATGAAACCAAAGTCTAAAACAAAAGTTGATCATAGCCATAAAAATCATTAAGTAGAATATTTGAAAGATGTAATTATATTATTGTTAAAAATAATACATTTTAAGTGTATATTGAAATATTAGCTAAAGAACATGCTGTAAATATACAGAACTGATAAGTAAATAAACTTACACTAGGAAATTTTCAGCCATCTGGCAGGTTTGGAAACCATTGCTGTAAACTAGAGAACACATTTTGCCTGTTGAACCCTATCCCAGGGACAGAGCCCACGGTGACTGGTGTCACAATTTCCTGGTTTGACTGTCCCATAAACAGGGCTGGGTAAATTTTGCTCCAAGCTTCAGCCCCATCCTGCCTTCATCCGTGTCCACTTTGGCGTGAGTAGATCATGCTGTGAGTCCCTCATGCCCTCCATCTTGCACTTTCCTTGGCCCTCTTGCCCTGGACTCCGAGCGCTCTCTTTCTTCCTCTGCTCTGCTCGCCTCGTGCCCACCTGCTGCAGACGGCGGGAAGCTTCCCATGGCCACGCTGTGGAACCTGCGCAGCCTGCTGCGGTGGGAATCAGCGCAGGGCACCACGAGCTCATCCTCCGCGGCTCCAGCACGCGGTACGCTGTGACCGCCCCCCCCCCCCCCCCGAGTCTGCAGGGAGAAAGTGGGGCTGCTTCTGTCGCTTCCTTTCTGTTTTGAGCCAGGGTCTTGCTACAGAGCTCAGGCTGGCCTTAAAGCGGCCTCCGCCTCCCAAGTGCTGGGATTCCAGGCGTGCACCCCCTCGCCTGGCTCCTTATTCTTTACCTCTTCTCTAGTCTAACATGCCAAGTTTTTCTCCCTTCTGTATTTTGTGGATCCCTGTCTCCCCTTTCTCCCTTCCCACAGACCTAACAGCATAGTGAGCTTCTTGGTCCCAGGACCTGGTAGCCCCGAGCTCCCTGGCCCTGTGTTCATGACCCTCCCTCGTGCTGCAGGAGCCGGTGATCCACACCGGGGAGTTGCCCTTCAGGTTCCTTAATGCCCATGATGCCAAAGATGACCTGTATGCTCAACTCAGAAATCAAGGGACTACCTCCCTCCCATCTTGCAGCTCCAGCTGCCCCCTCCCCCCAAGTGAATGGGTGTGCCCTGCTGACTCATTATTTTTAGCCTCTTGCCTTGCACATGCAGGGCATAGATTGGGCAGAGGCCAGATTTGTGTCTTCCTGGAGGGTCGGGCTCAGAACACATCACTGGTGGGATGAGAGGAGGGAGCAGAAGACGCCTGACTCACTGTATGTCTGTCACCCAGAGCACTGCCCTTTCCTTCTAACACCAAGCTGCTGAGGCAAATAACGATTAGAAACTCAAAATATATCAAGAAGTACCCACGGTACCTTTGCAAGCTGAGTCACCAGAAGCTTTGAGCAGTGATGATGATCCCTGTGATATATGAGCAGCTCAAGCGGGAGACGCTGAGAGTGCACAAGGCCAGGTGTGTGTCCGTCATCCAGGGGCCAGTTCTGCATAATGGCAGGTGTGCTGCTGGTGCTGGGGTGTCACCTGCGGACTCTGAGCTACTTTTCTATGAAGATGTGCTTGTCAGTCCTCCCAGGTGCTCACACCTGCTTGGCTCCTGTCGTGTCTTGCACAGCCATGTCTGACTTTTACCACTGTCCTAGAGATCAAGAAACCAAAGCTGTGCCTCGGCCTCTGGTATAGACTGTTTGAAATCGCCAGACTCTGTGTGCCTCTTGATAAAATACAAGATCAGAGGCAAGAGGATCACAAGTGCAAAGTTAGTCAAAGTTAGTCTGGCCAATATAATGAGAGCTGGAGGTTTAGCTCCATGGTGGAACGCTTGTCTAGCTAGCATGACTGAATCTTTGGGCTCAGTTCCAAATAATAGGGACCTAAGATATAGATATGGTGTAGATGTAGATATAGATACACACACTCAGGTATATGACAAAATATTAGATGGCCCCACCCATGCTGGTGCTAAGATTGATGAATGCTCCTAGGAAATTAACAGCCTCATCTCTTACTTTGGGTAACGGCTGATTTCTTGAGGTCTTTCTTTCAACCGGTGCTTTATTGGTAGTTGCAGAATGGCAGTTTTCCATCATTCTCTCACAGCTCTCAGCTGGAAAGTTTATATAGCTGCCCTCCTCAACTGAAGATTTTTAGTTATCTGGATAAAGTGATTAGATGGGGAAGGTGGCATGAATGTTCTCTATTTACAACTTAATTCCAGTGACTAGAGTAAGGAGTTTGTGCTTGTTCTTTTTTTTGAAGATGCATGAGAAAGATTTATTAGAAGTACACATAGGACTTTCTCAAGAGAGAAGTGTAGGTGCTCAAGACAGCTGGCACCAGTATTTGTTCTTCAAAATATAGTTAAAAACTGTGTAGCCCTTAGATCTGCCGTCAGGCGGTGGGCATGGCTTAGTGGGCCGAGTGTGGCCATGGATACCCAGGTGGTTTTCCCAGTGAGTCCCTCTCCTGCCATGAGACTGCGTGGCAAGAGAGGACCCTGCAGAAGAGGGCACAGGAAGCTGCTGTGCAGAGCAGAGGGCCTGCGGAAGGACAGGGCTGTGCATGAGGAAGGAATCAGGTGTCTAAGTACTTGAGTAGCGAGTTCTGACCCTCCTATCTGCCTCATACTGGCAGGCAGAGAAGCCCCAGTGCCTGTGTCTTTGTCTTTCTTGCCCTGCAGACAGTGCAAATGCGACGCTGAGCTGCTAGTCTGGTATCCACAGGCCCTGGAGACAGCCGTGAGCCTCTCTGTGAATCACAACCTGCCACCGCGGCCAGGCCGCCCCTGCTTGGCCTCCCTGACGGGTGCTGGCGCAGAGCACTTCTGTGCCGAGAGCAACGCACAAAGGCGTCCTAGGAGGGACTGGGAGGATCCTGGGGAGCCTGAGAAGCACCCTGACCCCAGCCCTCATTTTCCGCGGAGGCACACAGATTGAAACGAATGCCGACTTGCTTCCAAGGATCAGCCCTTAGCTTCCTGGGGAGAATTCCTAGGATGAAGTCTTGAGCCTGTTTTGAGTCATAGCAGTAACATTTCACCTTTTACTTAATGCTTAATCCTAAATTTCTGTTACCAAAAATGTATTTGATTTTTATCTGACTGCGTCCTAGTACTAAATTTGGAAGTGGTGCTGGCTTCTCCGTGTTCCTCCGCCCAGTTTGTTTTGAGGGCTGCAGAAGCTGTCTGCTCATAACTGCAGATTTTCTCCCTTTCCCTTGATCCCAAACCCGGGGAGGTGCTTGACCTCAGCGCTGGGTGGACAAGGGTGGATTTGAGAACCAGGAAGCTTTATTCCACCGTGGTGCTTACCTCACTAGCCCCCCTGAACTACGTGCTGCTACTGCTGGGAATGGTGTTGGCGCGGGCAGGGCAGGCTGAGGGCGCGCTGTGTGGAAGCCACTCGCTGAAGATTGCCGAGCTGGCGGCAGGGGAAGGGATCCTGCAGGCGGCCCTCAGACTCCAGGCTCAAGTCCAGGTCAGACACTTGTCCCCGCCACCTCTAAACACAGGTGGACACAGGCCTGGAAGCATCCCAGACAGTGATGGCGTGAATGTGTAAGGTGTGGGAGATTCCTCCAACACACTGTGACCTTTCTTGTTTACTGATAGTATGACTCCGTGTCTCATGGCTGAAACAAAACATGTGCGGCAGGCTAACTGCAGAAAGAAAAGAAGTTTATTTCATGCAGAGTTCTGGAGATGTGAGGGCATGGCCCAGGCATCAGCTTGGCTCAGGTGAGGTCCTCATGGTGGTTGGGGCACATGAGAGGGAAAGACCATCTGCTGAAAAGGAAAGCCAGGGAACGGTTCCTGGGTCAGGCTTGGGCCTTCAGAAGAACTCATTCCTGCAACTCCTTAGGGGTCTCCTGAGAGCTGCCGGAGTGCTTCCGAGGCAACTCCCCATGACCTCCCACTAGGCCCCACCTCTTCCTGCCAAAGTCGGATGAGTTTCCAGCCTCTTAGTACCGTGCAATAGGGAAGAAAATGTCAACATGTGAACACCTAGGGACACACGTAGTCCATATTGGAACTCGAGCATTGCTTATCTCATGTGCAACCAACTGATGATGTGAATCTCTTTCTTTCAGGAGTTGGAAGAAGAGGATGAGAGGTCCCTGGCTAGTTTTGAGAAGTATCTGCTGTCTGGTTGTCCAAAG
>PVJX010049008.1:0-11258 GCA_004027295.1 Dolichotis patagonum
ATTTTTGAGTGTTGACTTTGTATCCAGCTACATTACTGAATTTATTTATTATACCTAGGAGTCTTTCAATGGAGTTTTGGCAGTCTTCTATGTAGAGTATCATGTTATCTGCAAATAATGATAATTTAAGTTCTTCTTTTCCTATCCTTACTCTTTTTATTTTTCTCTCTTGTCTAATTGCTCTGGCTAGTATTTGCAGCATTATGTTGAATAGGATGGTGATAATGGACATCCTGGTCTTGTTCCTGAATTTAGGGTAAAGGCTTTCAGTTTTTGGCCATTTATTATGATGCTGGCTGTTGGTTTGTCATAGATGGCCTTTATCATATTGAGGTAAATACCATCTATTCCCATTCTCTGTAACGTTCTTATGAATGAGTGTTGGACTTTATCAAAAAGCTTTTTCTGTATCTATAGAGATGATCATGTGGGTCTTATTTTTGGCTCTATTGATATGGTGGATTACATTTATTGATTTATGTATGTTGAATCATCCCTGTATTCCTGGGATGAATCCCACTTGGTCTGCGTGAGTAATCTTCTTGATGATTTGCTGCATCCTGTTTGCTAATATTTTATTGAGAATTTTTGCATCGATGTTCTTTAGAGAGATTGGCATATAGTTCTCTTTTTTAGTTGGGTCTTTCTCAGCTTTTGGTACTAGCATAATATTTGCTTCCAGAAATGACTTACGAAGAATTGCTTCCCTTTCAATTTCATTGAAGAGTTTGAGGAGTGTCGGAATTAAGTCTTGTTTGTATTTCATGTAGAATTCTGCAGTGACTCTATCTGGGCGTGGGCTCTTCTTGTTGACAAGGACTTAATTACATTTTCAATTTCATTAATAGAAATTGGGTTATTCAGCAGTTTTACATCTTCCTGATCCAGCATTGGTAGTTCATATGCATCTAGGAATCTGTCTATTTCTTTTGTGTTATCGAACCTATGAGAGTAGAGGTTTTCAAAATAGGTGTTGATTATCTTCTGTATTTCCACTGAGTCTGTAGTAATTTCAACTTTTTCATTCCTTATTGCATGAATTTGAGTTTTTTTTCCTTTTAAAAATAAGGTTGGCTAGGGGCTTATCAATTTTATTTATTCTTTCAAAGAACCAACTCTTTGATTCATTGATTCTTTGAATTGTTTTCTTAGACTCTATTGCATTAATTTCTGCTCTGATCTTTATAATTTCCTCCCTTCTTTTGGCTTTGGGCTTGGCTTGCTCTTCTTTTTCTAGATGTTTGAGTTGTAGCATCAGGTTTTTTATTTGTGTTCATTCTGTCTTCCTGATGTGGGAACTCAGTGCAATATATTTTCCTCTGAGGACAGCTTTCATTGCATCCCACAAATTCTGGTAAGTTGTGTTTGTATTTTTGTTTGCTTGTAGATATTGTTTAAGTTCTTCTTTAATTTTCTCCATGACCCACTGATTGCTCAAGAGGGTATTACTCAGTTTGCATGTGTTTGTGAGGTTTTTGCAGTTGCCTTTATGATTAATTTCTAATTTCATGGCACTATGATCCAATAACATTCATGGGATAATTTCAATTCTTTTGCATTTACTTAAATATGTTCTGTGGGCTAGTATATGGTCTATTTTAGAGAATGTCCCATGTACTGCTGAGAAGAAGGTATATTCTGATGTTGTTGGATGGAAAACTCTATATATGCCTATGAAGTCTATTAGTTCACAGGTGTGATTCACTTCTGTTATTTCTTTTTGATTTTCTGTCTAGTTGATCTGTCTCTCTGTGTCAATGGCATATTAAAATTTCCTGTTATAATTGTGTTATTGCTTGTTTGATTTTTCATTTCTGTTAATATTTGCTTTGTATATCTGGGTGCTCTGGAATTTGGTGTATATATATTTAAGATTGTTGTCTCTTCCTCTTGAAGTTTTCCTCTAACTAGTATGTAGTGACCTTCTTTATCTCTTTGGATCATTCTTGGTTTGAAGTTCACATTGTCTGCAAACAGGATTGCCACTCCTGCCTTTTTTTGGTTTCCTGTTGCATGAAGTATTGTTTTCCATCCTTTGACTTTCAGTCTATGGGTTTCCTTTTGGGTTAGATGGGTTTCTTGTAGACAGCATATGGTTGGATGTTGTTTCTTGATCCATTCTGCCAGTCTGTTTCTTTTGATTGGTGAGTTGAGGTCATTCACATTAATGGTTATAACTCTTATATATTGGTTTATTGTTGACATGTTATCTTTCTTCTGTTGTATCTTTAGCTTTCCATTCTGTTTAATTGTCTGCCTTGCTTGGTAGTTTTATCCTTTGTGCATCTAGAATATCTTTCAGTATTCCTTGTAGGGTTGGTTTGGTGATCATGAAGTTTTTCAGCTGTTTTTTCATGGAAGTAAATTATTTCCCCATCCATTTTGAAGGACAGTTTTGCAGGGTACATCAGTCTAGGTTGGAAGTGGTTTTCCTTTAGGATCTGAAATACTTCACTCCATACTCTTCTTGACTTCATTGTTTGTGTTGAGAAGTCTGCTGTGATTCTGATAGGTTTTCCTTTATAGGTGATCTGTCTTTTTTCTCTAACAGCTTTTAGTATTCTGTTCTTATGGTGGCTATCTGGGGTGGTGATTATTATGTGTCTCGGTGTAGTTTTATTTTGGTTATGGCTATTTGGAGTTCTATGTTTCACTAATCCAAATGTTAGTTTCCATTCTCATGTTTGGGAAGTTTTCAGCTATTACTACTGTAAATATCCTCTTGATATCATTTGGGCTGTCCCCTTCTCTTTCATTTATCCCTGTTAATCTTATGTTATTTTTCTTTGCATCATCTTGCAGGTGTTGAATTGTTATTTCCTGATTCTTTGTTATTTTAGGAGATCTTTCCTTTCCTGTTCACCAACTGCGATCTTATCTTCAAGGTCTGAAATTCTATCTTTACTTTTGTTGAGGCAGTTTTGGCAGCTTTAAATAGAATTTTTGATTTCCTGTATATCTCCTTGAATCTGCTTTATGTATTCTGTTTGTTTCTTATAGTGTTCATTCAGGGATTCTATCTGTTTGCTTTGTTCCTCTAATTTTTGGCTGTGTCTACACTAGATGTGTTCACTATTTATTTCACTACTTTCATCATTTCTTCTTTTACCTGGGCAATTATTTCTAATTTGAATTTCTCCATAGCTTCCCCTAGTTGCTTCTTTATTTCAGTTGATATCATTTCAGTCATTTCAGGTGTATTGCTTCTATTTTTTCTATGTACATGGCTCCCAGGCTTTCTTGGGTTGGGCTGGTGATTTGAGCCAGCCTTTTGTCATTTTTCTTCATTTCCTTGGTTTAAGTGGTGTTCCAAAGCTTCCTCTGCGTGTGTGATGAATACCCTCGTGCACCCTCAGCTACTGAGCAGTCTCAGCTCCCCTGCAGGCACTTGCCTTCCTAAATTGAGAGGTGGAAGCTGGCTGTGGAGAACTGGGGCTGGCAGAACCCCCGGGGCACAATCCCCTGTCCTAGAGGGGTGGATGTGACCGCAACCACTGGCAGTGCTGGTCTTATCTCTCCCCACACCAGCCCAAATGAGCCCATAGTTCTTGTGCAAGGTTTCTGCCTCCTGAACTGAAAGAAGGCTGCTGGGCATGGTTGACTGAGGCCCTGCAATCTGCTGGACCCAGTCCAGTGTCCTGGTAGCTCCCCAGAAACTCAAACACCGGGAGTGTAGGTCTTCAACTTTCTCCAGGTCACTGGGACTGACCTCAGGCAATCTCCACTCCCCTGCAGACTCTTGGCTCCCTTAATTGAGAGGTGGAAGCTAGGCATGGAGAACTGGGGCTGGTAGAACCCCCGGGGCACAATTCTCTGTCCTAAGGGTGTTGATATGAACTCCACTGCTGGCAGTGCTGATCTTAAGCTCTCCGTAGGCCAGCCCAAATGAGACCAGAGTCCTTGTGTGCGATCTCTGCCTCCTGAACAAAAGAAGGCCACTGGGAGTGGTTGACTGAGACCCTGCAATCTGCTGGACTCAGTCCAGCATCCCGGTAGCTCCCCAGAAACTCAAACACTGGGAGTGTAGGTCTCCAACTTTCCCCAGGTCACTGGGACTCACCTTGGGCCATCTCCACTCCCCTGTAGACCTCATTGAATTTTTTAAAACTTGTTTTGTGTACTAGTGTGCAGTCAATCTTGTATATGATATGAAGAAGGCATGATCTACCTTTTCTTTAGATGAGTAAAAGTATATAATTGTTAGTATGTGTTTTTTTGACAAAATTTTTGTATCTCTTTTATTTTTTATTACTACTAATTTCTAAGAGGATATAATTATTTCCTAGAATGATTGTGAAATTGTATGCTTCTCTATTTCTCTTAATTTTTGCATGTATATTTAAATCCTATTGTTGCATACACATTCATATTTTTATAATTTTTTAATAATGTTTAAATTTAATTATGGTTATAAGTCTAGGTGTGGTAAGATGCTTAGCATTTATGCCTACTTTACCTGATAATAATTTAGACATTAGTAATTCTTTTTCTCATTCTTTACCTATTGTTACCTCTTTAATTTCTCATGTAAAGTACTCCTACATTAGAAAATGTATTAAACATCTTTTTGAAAGCATACCATATCAGTCTTTTTTACTTAGACTTTTGGACTGTAAATAATTTGAGAAATTATTATTCTTCAACTGAGATTATTTATTTTTTCTTCAGGTTTCTCCTCAAAATTTTATTTGTATGTGTGTACATGCCCACATTTTTCTTTTTCTTTTCCTACATTCCTTGAATTATTTCATAAAATTAAAAATGTAATCTAACTTATTAATTGATATATTGATAATATCTTTTTAATAACTTTCTTTGAGGTTTCTCAAGTGACAACAGTTTACTATTGCTTTGTTGTGAGCAACTGAAACTTTAAGACCACATAGGTTCAGGTACACCATATTCAATGTTTCCGTACATTCCTGTGTGAGACTGCTTTAAATCATTTTATATTGTCATGTATATTTTTAAACATTTTATAAAAGAAGTAGTCTTTTCTAGTACTACACAAATTGAGCATTGTTTTCTGTCTCTGAAAATTTTTGATAAAATTGCATTGTATCTAGAAATCACCTTAGATGTTATGGACCTTTTAACAATATTCTTTTATTTTGATGTTGTAATGCTGTACTTTTTTATACTTTCAGATCATTTTCTTTATTAGTCCATGTTTATGGAACTTAATGTTCACATTTCTCATGCAGTTGTTACATGAACATAACACATCTTACTTCCTTTTTGGAGCCCTTTTGCCTCCTGTTCTTCTTGTTCCATTCATTTCTTGATTCCTCTTTTCTTTTGTACATGTTTGCAGTACTTAATGTTTTCATTACTTGTGTGAAGTTGGTACACATACATAATATGTTTTAATTCACTTTTTAATCCCTTTTTCCTCCCCTCCTGCTTCTTCCATCTCTTGATTCCCTAATTCTTTCAACCCTTGAATATGGAATATCATACCACTTTTTTGTGAAACTTCTCAAAAAAGAAAATTCCTAAATACTAGGAAAAAAATCAATTTAAAAATTATGCAACATGATCGAGTAGCATTTATCTCAGAATTTCAAGGATGGTTCAAAATATAGAAACCAAGACATGTTACATATTCTATTAATAAAGTAAATAACAAAACAACATAATTACTATTAAAAAATGAAGAAAAAAGCCTTTGACAAAATGAAACATTAAGTTTACTTAAAAAAACATAAAAAATAGTGTAAAATGTATGTACTTAAGCACAGTAAGCCTTCAAATTGCAAGCTCACAACTAATACTGCATAAAATGGTGACTTGCACTGAAAACAGAGCAATTAGATAAGATAAAATTTCATGATATAGAGGACGTTAAATTATCTGTGCTGATGGCATGGTAGTAATACAGAAAAGAAGAATCTACCAAGAAACTTTAGAACTGATGAAAGATAGAGTACTGTAGCACTTTGCAAATTCAATAAAAATCAATAGTGATGGTATATACTAAGAATGTATAATGGTACACTAAGAAAATATTACCTTTTGCAATAGTACACTAAAATAAAATATTCAGTAGTGCATTTAACCAGAAAAATGAAAGTTCTGTACTCTGAAAAGTATAAAAGTATGAAAGAAACTTAAGAAGAGATAAGTAATTAGAAATACTTCTCATACTCATCAATTCTCATACTCATAGATTTGAAGAATGGGTCCTGTTTAAATGTCATTATCATGTCTTATCATACTACCAGTTACTTTAGATATTTTTATTTTTTAACTCTTTGAAGTTCTCTTTCTTTCAATCTCATTTCTTTCCATTTACTGTTGGATAATTGTAAAGTATCCTGACTTACCACAGTTATATGAATTGTTACTGGGCTTATGGAGAAGATTTTCATTAAGGAAGTATAGTTTTCAGTTCTAAAATTTCTTTTTGGATATGTTTGTAATTTCTACCTACAAAGAAGTCCTGCCTTTCTGTTTTGATTTGCTTTCTAGTGAATTTCTCTTTACATTATGAAGCATATTTATAATAGCTTCTTTGTCTAAGATAATTTTGAATTATCAGCATTATCAATTGTTTGTTCTTTAGAATTTGTCACATTTTATCATGCATATGTTTATTAATTTGGAATTATATTTTAGTGTTTGCATTATATTGTGTTCTAAGTCTTATTATAAAGTGTTGAGTTATGTTCATGTTTTGATTTACAAGGAAGTCTGCTCTATTAGATTCTCTTTTGTTGAATTTTCTATTTGTGTTTATGCAAGCTTAGGTATGTTGGTTTACATCTGGTCCATATATATGAATTAATAGTAAGATTTTGTTGGATATAAACATGAAGAGATTTAGGGAATCCACTACTTTAGTTTTCTTCCCTCTGAGATTCCTTTATATACTCTCTGACCACCAAGAACATTCTGTGTTTTGATTACCACTGCCAGGCTACCTTATGGGTCAAGGGTGTCATGAGAGAAAAGAAGTGGGAAGTGGACATCTATGTAGCATATAGTTTTACATTTTGGATACACTGAAAATTTTTTATGAGAGAGTTTACTGTAATTAACATGAAGGGTGTTTCACATCAAAGTAAGATTTATTACTTTTATTTTATTTTATTTTAATTTTTGATACTTGGGATCAACTTGACCTCAACCTTGCCAGGCAGGTGCTTATGCCACTGAGCTAAATCCCTGGCTGCTATCCACTGTATTTTAAAGTATATTCACAAAATAATTCCTTTAAAATCTAGAATTTTTGTCTTTTTAATACAATATTTATCATTTTTATAATGTATTTGGTTGTTTCAATATCTTACATAACAGACAATTTTTTATTGACTCCTGAAATTACATTTTGGAATGTTCTGTAAGCTTAAAAAATATCACTTTTATATTCAGGAAATTGTTTAGAATGAATTTTTACTTGCTTCTTCCAGAGCACTGACATAAATACTTGAATCACACATTTGTTAAACCTTAAACCAAGTGGAGCTTGAAATCGAATGTAGCATGAAGGAAAACTTGCATTGCTACTATGTCCAGAGTAGACTGGCTCCACTGTCACCTTTATCTTTTGTTTCCTACCTCATCTACTTAATACGGATCCCCTGTTCCTGCCACCTGTTTGTTGCTGACCTAATCAGATATTGTAAATTCTATGCCTTGTTTTGTCAGACCAGGTAAATATGATTAACTGAATTATAACTGAATGCCTCAAGGACAGCAAGAAATTCTGATATACTTAACACTATGCTTTTAGCTAATTCTTTAGATTTGGATAATTCTTTATATTTATCTATATTTTTGATAACTCTTTATATTTGAATGCAGTTTTAAAACACTCCTAAGCATTTAAATGAATATTTGTCTTGATTTATCCAGAATTTATAACAAGAAGTTTTAACACTGACTAATGCACCATAGCAATCTACAATAACAATATCTATACTATACATTCTAAGGGATACGATTGAGACATCATACTGATAATGTACCAGAGAAAAGTGTTTTGGAAGAAATTCTGAAATTGACACATCTACAGTCTGTGTGGGTTCTAGCATACTGCTATAACAAGCATAATAATTTGAATGAGTTAATGTCTTCAAAATGGAAATAACACCAGAATTTCAGATTGTCATTTTCATGCTACTATGAAGTATAAATAAAAGAATGCTTGGAATCATTGATTTTCTGGTTGTCAAAGCAAACACAAAGGATATAATATATGAATTGTGTTAAATTTTGCCTCCTACTAGAACTATTTTTGTATTTCTAATCTATTAGTTTTATAGGGGACTATAAGAAATTTTTATAGGACACTACACATTTTGCAAGAAAATAATGTTACTTTTTGCTGATATTTACTGCTCTAATAAAAGTATTTCTTTTTTAAAATTGTTTTTAAAGGGGGTAAAATTAAACACAACAAAACAGAGCAGAACGAGACATAAGAAAGCATAAATTTCAAAGCTAGACAACCAGAGATCTTCACTATCTGTCATATTGTCTCTTGTTTCCTTCCAAATGGTTGTTCATATCTTTGTATATGGGGAGCTCATACTAAATAACATAGCCAATATTTTCACAAGATGTGTAGTTAACTGGCTCCCACTTGCTAAGGGGGGGGCACAGGACAGGAGACAGGATGACATGAGATGTCTGATTCTTAGCCCACACACCAGCAGGATCACAGGTGCCCCCAGAGAGGGGAGGAGTTCCTTGTTCTCCCAGCACCCTGCGTCAACTGCATGGTGCAGATCCCGACACACCAGGGTGTCTCTCCTTCAGGCCTCCAAAAGTCTGCCACACTCACAGCTGCCTGCAGAGAGGGGAGGAGCTCCTTGTTCTCCTGGCACCCGGAGTCAACCACATGGTGCAGGTCCCGAGGCACCAGGGTCTCTCCCCTGCAGACCCCCTAAAGTTCACCATACTCAACTGCTATTTCTTTCTGATGAATTGACCATTCCATTTCCAAAGTTCTGAAATGGCCAACAGACCACAGAAAGAATTCTCTTTAGGCTCCTGTTTGAAACCAGCAGCTATAGCAATCTGCTGGCCTTGCTTCAGGGCCAGTAATTAAAGTATTTCTAGTGAATTCAGATCATAATAATTTTATTGTATGGAATTTATGAAGATTTTTCCCAACCCCATTCAAGGTAAACGTTTAGATATTATCTCAAAAAATTTATTTACATTTCATGGACAAGTAGATATATCACACATATATTTAAAATCATGCACTTCTTTTCCAAGTTTTATGTTCTCTTTTACAATTTGTATTTTAATAGGTTCTTTAAGGAGTAACTGATACCTAATAGCATACAGATTGATAAATACCAAATACATAACACATGTAAAACTATAATCACATTCATTTTCAAATTTTTCTTTCAGCACATTTGTAATTTCTATTGTGTACTTCTTTTTAGCATCCTGTCATATTCTCACAAAAGCACTGATGTGCGTTATACCTTTAGAGCTTGAACTGGATAAAAGTTCAAGTTCTCATAATTACAATTAGAATTAGAAGCCTACGTTTCCTCACAGATTTGCAGTGTTAAACTATCTAGTGTATACTTATCAATATTTATTAAAGTAAACATGTTTAATAGAAAAAGCATAACACCATATATTTCAAGGATAGATTTTCAAACTATTTGGTCATCTTCAGGAAAATTATTCATGGCTGAATAAACAAATGTTTACTTTTCTTCCTCCACTGGGATATGAAGTACTTGATCATTCATTTTTCCGTACTGATTAGCACCAAAGGACTGACCATGGCATAGCCATTGCAAACCAGCAGTTGGACACAATGATGAACTGGGTCACTGATCCACAACACTCCAGAGGTATAGGTTATAAAACAGTCCAAAAAGTACATGACAAGAAAAAAGCTTGTGAGTAACAAAATTATCTGAGTGGCTCTTTGTTCTGGAGAAGCTTTTGGAGTCAGGCTGGTGCTATAAAGACGCTTGGACTGCCTTTTATGCCTGTACAATAGAATCACCATGTACCCACTGGAGAGGACCATGAGTCCTACACAAGACACATCCTGGAAGGTCATCAGGGACAAATATATGTACTTGAGTAAGTAATTAATTGGCCAGAGACAGCAGGATTTAGTGAGACTCATAAGATTGTGTGAAGTCACATTAGGGATGGTACCAGTGGAGATTAAGAAATGACTATTGATGAGCTTATTGAAGACCCATAAAAAGAGAAAGCAACACAGATTATGATGTAGAGATTTATGTCTGAACTTTGCCAAACAGGAGCTCCTGGGGCTGAGGGTGATGGCATGGAGGACACTCAGCAGGCAGGTGGTACAGACAGAGAGGCCCCCTCATCACCCTGTGCAAATAGATAACTGCTACACATATGACATCATCCCTCAAATACCTAAACCCAAAAAAGTCTGTAGCTATGAAACTCACAGTCAGCCAAGTGACCAATGGTCACATCAGTGGGCTTGGGCCTGTGCTCCAGAAGAAATGTGACAACATGAAAGAAAAGCAGGACATTGTTGGCTACCAACCCAATGCTGATGTGGAAGAAAAACAGGTGTCGAATGTCAAGGAGATGGGAAAGTTTCCTCTTTTTATTCATTCTCATAGGAAAACTGCAGATGTCTAAGGAAAAAAGAAAGAAAAAAGTCTTTATCATAAATTCTACTGTATTCATCACTCTTTCTCTTTTTTTTTTAATTTGAAAGAGAATAAAACAAAACGGGGCAGTACAGAGCAGATCAGAACAGGACAACATAGGCAACTCAGTAATTTACATTAAGTCAACTGGACATCAACAGTAGCTAACACCATATCTCTTACTCTGCTATAGTTGAGCATAGTTTCAAATACAATAATATCAAACATAACACAATAGTATAAAGCCATGCATAGAGTGAAAGAATTATAGGGCTTTCTGAACCGAATAACAGAAAATGTTCAATGGGCACTGTAATATCTCATTTTTGATAAAAAAGAAAAAAAATTTTGAGCTATCACACATATTCAAATTCCAATAAGACACAATGTGATAGATAGAACCAATGGTAGTAGAACAACAACAACAACAAAAAAGAATGGTAGGACTTCTAAGAAGGATGATATTAAATCAACAATAGCTGTCATAATGTTTTGTTTTCTTCAAAACTGCTATTCATATCATCAAGTATGATATAGTCAAACAAAACAGGATAACACCATTCCAACTGATGATTTAAAACTTTGAAAGACTTCGAAGCTGTGAGATGGGGACTCATGCTTACCATAAAGTCTTAT
>PVJX010049009.1:0-11240 GCA_004027295.1 Dolichotis patagonum
TTTTTTTTTTTTTTAAACTGAGAGCATTGTGCTGATTTTTCTCTAAAAAGCTGGTGTTTTGTCCAGATTTCAAGATCCCTTAGAGGGGCTGGGTCACAGATAGGTGAGTGAGAGGAAGAGGAAGGAGGGGGAGGAGGATTGGGATGGGGCTGTGGAAGGGACTGGTGAGCAGCAGCCTCGGGGACGTCTGACCCCCCCAGCCTCTCTCCGCGCCTCCTGTGCCCAGCCACGCTCGCCGGAAAGCTCTCTCTTCAGGCCTGCTTTTGTCTCCTTTTCATGAGTCACTGGCTGTTGTTCTTAAGTGATCTTCTGTCCTTCTGGGTCTGGTGCAGCTTTCATTTCTGTGCAAATCCACGCCACCCTCTTTTCCTCCCGTGCCGTTGAGACCCTGAACAAGATGCATTTGGCTCCCTGGTGGCTTTAATCTCTGGGTCCACCCAATGCCCAGCACTGCAGCACTCCGCCTCGTGCCTGGGAAGCACTTTTGTTCCCATCGATTGAATCTCAAGGAACTGGGCGCACTGGCAAACTCTCATCCAGGCCCCGTGGCACTGTTTACATCAGCTGTTTGGATTCGTGGCCACCTGAATGAGAATTTGATGTATCTGTTTGATGTCACATGAAGCTGGATTTTGCTATGAACTGCCCACAGGAACACTTTTTGTGTGTGTGTGCTGTGAATCAAACTCAGGACCTTGTGCTTGCCAGGCAGGCACTTACGCCTCTGAGCTGTATCCCCGGCCACACAGGAACACTTTCACTCTGGACTTCGCTATCATGAAACAGGATCTTGGGCACAGTTGGTCTGAAAGAATATACATATTTTTTTTTTTAAAAAATGATGTTTGAGGTATTTCTGAAGGTTCCTTCAAGGAGTTCAGGTGGGCCTTTAGAGAAAAACACATCACTTATATTTATCTCTGAAAACCTTTGATTTTCATGTGATGAGTTTGTTGAAGACGAGAGCTGGTTTGTATTTTGAATTTTTGAAAGCATTTCACAATCTTTTGTTTTTACCTTGTTTATTAGGCTGATAAAAGATAAGGAAACTGAGACACAGTAGGATTTTAGTGACTTCCTATACAAGGTAAGAAACCAGGATTGGAAACCAAGATAATTTTTAAGCCACCAAATTGACACCTTCATTACTCGTGGGATATGGTTCTAAGAGCACTGTGATTCTTTGAATCCTATTAAAAACAATCAGTCTTTTACAGAATTTTCTGAAGTTCTTGTTTTTATATACGCGAAGATACACGTTTTAGTATTCCTGCCACCTCCTGCCTTCCTCGGCCTCCCCAGGGAAGACAGTGGTGTGTGGGAAGGAGCGACCAGGAGGAGGGAGAGGAGGTCATTTTGAAAGCTGGGGCAAATCCCTCTGGCCTTCTGTGGTAGATGATGTGTTCAGAACAAGAAGGTGACACAACAACAACAAAAAGTGTGGCATCTTTACACGTGAAACATTATTTAGCCACGTAGAAGGGTAATTTGAGTAATTTGTAGGAGAATGGATGCACCCTGAGACCATTATGTCAGAGGTAGAAGGTTAATTATTTCATGGCTTCTCTTATAGGAGAAACCCAAAATATAAATAAGTTAAAAAGTTAAAAAAAAAGAGATAGATATGAGGAAGGTTGAGGAGGGTGAGGAAGAGGTATTGGAAGTGATCAGAGCATGACGTATGTATACCAACTTCCCAAACAGAGTGTAATCAGATGTGTGCAAACACACACTAATTAAATTAAAAAGAGCAAAAAGTTAGTCTTTGTTGTTTTGTTTTTTCCTTCCTTTGTTTTTTCCTGCCTGTTCTGGGCTGGCGACAGAGACTCCTTCACTGTGAAGAAGTAGCATGGATGTAAGAAGACTCCATGCAGTTCCAGGGCAGCTGGGCCCTGTCCTTGGGAAGGGACCCATGGGCTGAGGTGGCCGGGACGCCAGCCACTCCTGTGTGGCCTCAGTGCACCTAGAGTGCCTACATCTGCAACCCTGCCCATGTTTCCTGAAGCTCCCTTCCAGAATTGCTTACAGAGAATGGGGGTGTACAGGACACAGTGGCGCACACCTGTAACCCCAGCTACTCAGGAGGCTGAGGCAGGAGGATGGCAAGTGTGGCCCAGCCTGGGTAAGTTAACAAGACTCCATCCCAAACATAAAGTCATCAAAGGCTGGCATGCTGCTGGGTGGCAGAACAACCCGGGTCCACCCCCAGAACTGGGAAACAAAACAAAGCAAGGAACGTGGGTGTCATCCTAGCTGCCCTCAGACTGCTGATGGTCAGGGCGGGTGCAGCCAGGGGCCAGAGTGACTGGGATCCCTGGGACCCCTGCACCTCTCGAGAGGGTGCTGCAGGGCTCCAAGCAGGTCAGCAGCAAGGCGGTGCTTGCCTGGTCACTGGGGCCTGGCTGCAGGAGCCGGTCCTGGAGGCAGCGTGGTGCCCCAGCCTGCAGCGTGCAGCGAGCGACATCCCCAGGAGGTGAGGTCAGCGGTGTGTGATGAGGGGACCCTCCAACAGCACGACAGCAGAAGCATCACAGGTGGTCACTGCATGAAGGTCAGAGCCGTGGTGCCTTGCCCTGGCACCTACCCCCCACACGGACCCCCTCACCCTGTGCCCTGCCGTGGATGGCAGCTGCGGGGTGCAGATCAGGATCCGGCCAGGGAGCCGCGGGTTTGAGGTTCACGTTTGCTTCTGCCTCGGCTTTATGAGCTGTGGAGCCCTGAGCTGTTTCTCCACTGGAAGCTGAAGATGGGGCTACAGAGCTGTGCATGAACCCAAGAGCCACCTGTGTACTATTGCTTGTGACCAGCTGGACCACTGTGACTCTTCCTATCTGCAGCACAGGTGAGGTGACATCGCCTCTGGCATGGTGGAGACTCATGGCCAGTCCTGACCCTTGGGCTCCTGGCTTCCTCCGTGAGTGGTTCTGGCCTGCGGGCAATTGCCCTTAGGTAGGCCAGACACGGGACACTCGAGCTCTGCAGCAGGACATCAGAACCAAGGACCTGCATGGGCAGATGATGTCTGCACAGCACGAGCGGCCGCCAGGAATGTGCCATCCTCTGCTGGCCCTGGCTGCAGCCAGCTTGGCCCTCGGGAGGGATCCAGACAGCCAGGAGGGCTCCAGCGTCCCCAGGCCGCAGCCAGTGTGCGCTTAGCGAGCCTGCGTGACTGCGGCCTCTGCTGTCCTGTCTTTACTCGAAGTCCTCTGCTGATTCCGCTACCCTGCTGGTGTCTCTGGGAGGGAAGGGCTCCCGTCCAGCACTGCACCACAGCACAGGGAAGGTGCTCCTGGCCTTGAGGAGGGGCAGGAGGGGGGGCAGCACCACGTGTTCACAGGAATGGGCGCAGGCCTCATCAGAGCCCTAGCTTGCACCTGTCCGCGTGGCCGCCTCATGCCGGAAGAACGGGCGCTTACGAGTCCCAGCACCAGAAAGCTCTCAGCTGTAGTCAGAAACCCACGGAGAGCGGCCCATGGCTGCCGTGGCTGTATGCCATCTTAGGCTGCGTATCCGTGTGGGTGATGAGACCCAAATCCATAATCTGTGTATTTATGTATTTAGTAGTGGGTTTATGTTAAATGCGGTATTTAAAGTGGAATTCATTTCATTGACATCCTATAATGCCCCCCTAATATTCTCAGTATTGATTTTAGTATTTCAGAAGTATTATTCATGGTGACACTTACTGGGAAGCAAATTTCAGTGATATCAATAGATATTATTATAATTTAGAAAACATTAATATTTGACGGTGACGTAAGCATGACACAAAGGCAATAAACTCATTAATAAACATGCACATATCATTAATAAGGCACTGTGAGATGGAAAATATGAATTCATAGCTCTTATTCCTCAAGTTCCCTGTTCATTTACTAAGTGGATTCATTCACCACTCACAGAAATATCTCTCAGTTAGTGAGGTTAATCCTCCTGTAAGGGAACAGACAGCGCTAAAACAATTATGATGATAATATCAGTTGCAAATCCATGAATTTTCTTTAAAAAGGAGATCTATCAAAACATAACAATGCTTCCCTTCCCCTTTCCTTTCTCTCTTTCTTCCATTTTCTTTCTTTCTTTCTTTTTTTTTTGGTATGTGTGTTGCTTGGCAACCAACATTGATCTGTTCCAAAAAAAAAAAAATCACATGACTTAGGAATTGCTAGTGGCAATATTACTCTGTCATTTTTCTTTCTCATACCAAGCTGATGAAGGTATTGCTAGCTGGAACAACTGTTAATTGTTTCTTCCCTTTTTTGGAATTTAATCTCCATGTATATCACGCATTACAAATGGTTTTGCTAAGGATGGTGGCCTAGGAGATGTGGCCCGAGAGAGCCAAGTGGGAAGGACCTCTTTTGGAGATAGAGAGGGAGATCACATTTAATCTCTCACCCATGGTTCAGCAGGTCACTTCATCCTCCCCAAGAACTCAGCACAGCAACTCCCAGAGTCGAGTTTGGAAACCGCAGCCCAAGCTCTGAGCGACTCCCGTCCACGTCCACGGGTGTTCCTGTATTTGTGACCTCTGCCCCGCTCCGCTTTGCCCCACATGGGCTGCCCAGGGTCTTGTGGGCCTGGTGTATGCTCCACCGGATCTCGAAGCCCACTCAATGTGGTGCCCCTTGGAGGTGGCCTGGGTCCCAGTGAAGCCTTCGACCCGCAGCAAGCTCCTCTTCTTCCGCTAAACGCTGCTGCTTGCAAGCATCCAATATTCTGAGGCCACCTCAGAATTGCTGTCTGAGTTTGTCTCATTGTTAGAATGAAATGAAATGCAAGCCATGGACAGTGGCGATTTCACTGAACTCCAGAATTGTTTTTATAAAGTGTTTGTCTGTAAAAAACTCAGTCTTGAAGAAATTGTGCTTTGTCCTCAGGTGGGGGACAAGTGTCAACACGAGCCTGAATCAAATGGGCAGGAGCACATCACAAGTAAATATGAAACTTTTCCTCCCTGAGTCCTCTGTTACCTGCAGTCCCCCGATATTTGGAGGGGTTTTGGAGCCTCCTCCCCGCCTGACATCTCCTGTCCTGGCCATTTCTCTGTCTCCTCCTGCTGTGTTCACTAGAGACCCTCTTCCTGGCGGGCACCTGGCCCTCCTCCCTTGCATGACAGCTCAGAGTGACCACAGAAGGCGAAAGGTCACTCCCACCCCATCCCCGGGCCCAATGTACATCACCCTTGTAACCGGCGCCTCAGAGATACCACGGCAACCTCCTCATTACGGATGGTCCGTATTTTATAGTTAGTACGGGAGGTCACATTTAGGAAAGCAATTTCTTTTAAAGCGAGGGTTCCAATAATCCAACCTTTTCTATTGGCTTACGGCTGAGTGGGCGGTAATGGGTTTATGGGAAGTACTCGCCGGGTTGCCTTTTCCAGGGAGGGGATTATTCCTGTCAATCTAAATTTTTAGACTTGGTGGGCTCCCGTTGCTTATTATTCAGTGGGCTTTTATTAGATTGTCTCTGAGCACAAAGCGGCAAGCGGAGCATCCTTCTGCAGGGCTTGCAGGCTGGATCAATAGCGCCAGGCATTTAGAATCTGGGAGAAAATAAGGCTACGTTTTCATCTTGGCTCCGGAGGAGTCTTGCCCCCGGTTCTGTGTCAGGAAGAATGCACAGAGAGACGTGGGGACATTAGTGTGGACAGTGATTGTTTAATGGTGATAGAATCCGCGGTAAGACGGTGTGTGTGTTTTTTAGGCACAGGTACATTAACAGCAGTATTTTACCCTTTTGTGACGGTTTAGTCTGAATATATTAAAAAATAGTGGCAGTACCAGTCTGCACAAATGTATTTACTGTTCTCACGAATGGAATACCAACACGAGATGGCATTAATTTAAAACTAAATGGCGTGCGTGAAAGATGGCCTACACTGTGAGGGGCGGAGTGAGGGAGACTGAACTAACGCATTCGTCTGTAGCAGATGAACTGAATTAAGCGCAGTGACTTGGGACCCTGAGGAAGCTGTGTCTCCCCAAGGCCTCTGGTGCGACGAGAAGACCGAGTGTCCCGAGGGTGGGTGGGCGGCTGAGCCAGGATGCACCCTCCGGGCCTCGCTGGGGCACTCCCGGCCCTAACAAACTCGAGACAGATGGCATCTGGGCCTCTGGTGCAGACTTCCAGTCTCTCTTCCCGACTTCCCAGGTGACGTAGGCAGAAGGTGGGCCAGGCACTGCAGAGGAAAAGCCCCTGGGATGGAGTGACGTCCAGATCGCTGTGCCCTGCTCACCTGGTGTCCACCAGGCAGAACACACGTGCTGCAGACCTACTGGAACCAGGCCGTCAGGCTGTGCTGCCATGACATTTTTAAGAAAGCAACACTGATGCTAGGTAAGGCTGGCGCTGGTGATCATTGCTGTTAGGTCTTGGTCACTGTCAAATATTTCATATGTTTTATGTATCCTCAGGATATTTCCTGCTGAGACTGAGGTCAAATACTGTTCTTACCTAGTTACTGTTTGATCAAGAAGCTGAGGCAGGAAGTGAAAAGCTGTTGAATATCTCCTGTGACAGAAAGCAGCTGGACTTTCCCGTCGGTTCCAGTGCGACTGGAATTGCCCAAAAGTTACTGAATTTTATTTTTAACATTCGCTGAAGAAGGCACCTGTGAGCAGTAGCTTGCAACTCAGGGCTCCGAGGCTTTAATGGTGAAACCGCTGGCCTGAGGGCCCAAAGCTGCTCCGAGGTGAGCTGGAGCTGCAGGAACCAGGTCCGCTTTCTGCCTTTGTCTTAGACTTCAGCCAGATGCACGCTCAACTGCGCTGCACTCAGCAGACTGAGATGTGAGCGCCAGCGGGGTGAAGGCGACGTCGCAGCTTTCGCCTCCCCAGGGCTTTGTGTCTGGAGCCTCTGAGGTCTCTGCAGTGACTGTCCCCGATTTCCCAGGAGATGTCCTGCTGTCCCCTGGCAGTGCCCACGTTTTGGAGGCCACTGCTGAGGAGCTGTGAAAGGTTTTACAAAGAGGCGGAAGAGGTGGCGGTGGGTCCGAGAGGGTGACCTCAGGTTATCTTAATCCTTCCTCAGACATTTCCTGAGCGAATTTATTTCAGCCTTGCTTCCTTTTGTTTCTTGAGATCCTTTTTAAAATACAAATACAGCTAGGAGAGAATGATTTTTACATTCACTATCAATACATTTGAAAAAGAAGCATATTAGGAGATTTGGAAAATGAGATAGAAACAACAGAACAGGGAGGCAGCCCCAGAAGCAAAAGGCTGGGGCCACACGGGAGGAAGACCGAGCAGGCCAGAGGGGTTTCTTTGCAGAGGGAGCTGACTCGCTCTCCACAGCCTGTGCCGCCCTGCTTTCCCAGACCACTCCAGAGGGTCCGCACCCCAGGCCTGCTGGGATCTTGCAAACTCCAGCAGGAGTCTGGAGAAGACAGGTCCAGAGAGAGGACGCCAGAGGGGTGGGTCTCATCCCGGCCCAGCAGCTGAGAGGGCACCGCGACTCCTGTGGGTGCTTCTGCACCTTGTTTCCTTGCCTGTAAAATCCAAGTCCTGGCATGCAGGACGTGACCTGAGATGACAGAGAATGGCCTTGGGCGTGGGAGGAAATGCCGGGGTGTCTGCCCAGGAGCGTTGTCCTTGAGGTTCAAAAGAGTTTAAAAATGTCCAGGGATAAACGAAGGGGAAGGAGTGAGAGCAGAGAAGGCCACACTGACCTTCCCGGGCAGTTCTGTCCAGGGTCCTGTGCTAGGTCCCCCATCTCGCTGGTAGGGATGGGGTGGGGGACACTAGCCAGGAGCGTGTGGAGAATCCACCTGGGGGAATCGAACCCCGGCAGTGCGGGTCCTGCCTCCACACTTTCCATCCCCTCTCTAGCTGCATGCAGGGGACAAATGATGCCTCTTTTAAGCACCTGAGAGCAGCCTCTCTAATGCCAGGCTGCTAGGAGGACATTTTCCACGAGAAGAGCCAAAGAAGTGCGAAGGAAGTGCAAAATCAGTGACGGACCCCTCTGATCAGCTCTGAGCAGGCAACTGCGGAAGACCGGCACTCAGCCTCCTGGAGGACTTGACCAGATGACGCCCGTGATCACAGAGGCTCCGTGGACCTGGCTGGCAGCCTCGTGTGTGCCACTTACTGGTGAAGGGTTTCAGTCTGGGCTCCTTAGTTCTCACACTGGAGCATTTGAGGATTTAACAGACTTAGCACAGTTCATAGAAAATATGAAAAACAACCTACAGGATAGCTCTAATAATTATTGTTGTTCACACTAAGAAAAGCTTTAGGGAGAAGGCTGGGCTGAGCATATGGCCAAAAGCTGGTAAAAAATATTTGTAGTGTTCCGGAGTTTTTAAGAGCGTCCTCCAAGTTCCTGTACTGAGGGAGTCCTTGCGTCTTACACTGTTTATGGAAAGGTGTTACAATGGTGTCAGCATCTCTCTCCCTGCCTTCTCTGTCAGTAGCATTTGCCACAGACGTGGCACACTCCTTTATCCAAGGTCTTGTGACATCTCCGAGTGACTTCAGCTCTGATCTTGCTCAGCTTTTCTCCCGACTCTTCCACTGTGGGATGCGTTTCCTGCACGTGACCTGCTAACACCAGGCACTTGGGACCAGTTGACTGAAGGCAGCGCTTTGCCGCAGGGAGGAACCAGCTGGCGCGTAAGCATGGCACCCAGGAGGGAAAACTAAGAACTTACAGATCTCGAGCTAAATATCAAGCCTCTAAAAATCATCGCTTTGAATCCGAAGGAATCTCCTGCTAGTTCTCCATGCTGAGTAGAAATGAGCCATGTGGATTCAGAGAAGCAAATGTGGGTGCCTATGCACTTATTCAGTGTTTATGGTAATAACTATTTCAGGGTGCTGAGCCCAAATTGACAGTGCTCTGTGAGTACTTGGCGAAACGTTGGTGACTTGATTTCCTGAGGGTGGATTATGATGCCCAAGGACACACTGAAGAGGCCGAGGAAGATGGGCTGCCGGGGCGGGGAAGGGGAGCAGCTCCCGCAGCCTCCCAGGTCTCCCTCTGCCTCACAGGAGCGCGGGAGGGACTGGGCATCTGACTGTCTTGCCACTGAACAGGGGCAAAGAAGCCTTTCCTTTGGGGGGCCTGGAATTTGAAGCTCGGAGTGTTTTATCCTTGCCTCATATTTGTGTAAAAGTTGCTTTGAAAATCAGACTTTTCCTCCATGAAAATATGTTCTTAAAAGATAATTCATTTCTAAGCTAGACCACAGGAATCAGTCACAGCTCCATTCTCCCTAAATTGCCTGGACCCCTCCATCCAAACCCTGGTGCTAGAGTGACAATTTTTCCATTTATTCAGACAAACAGTTTGTGACTGCATTGTTCTGGGGACAAAGATGCAAACACACGCTCAAGCTGCCTGTCTGGGACCTTGCATACGACATGCATGATCACTGGGGAAAGTGAGGTGGGGGTACAGTATCGGAGGCCTTCCCAATGGGGATGCTGAAGACTTCGTGGGGTGGCATGAAAGTCTAGCTTCAGGGAATGGGCAGAGAAACTGTGGGGTCAATGCTCCTGCAGGCTGCCCAGAAGGGGCCTGGCAGTGCGGCACGGCCCTGCACGTGGCCCTACAGCCGAGTCCCGGGTACCGGGCAGAGTAGCAAGCACGCAGTTAATCAGTCTCTGTGGTCCAGAGAGAAATGAATCTGCTGATTGTACGGTGCTGAACTAAAATTACAAGAGCGCATTAAAATCCTTTGTAAAGAGGTCGAAGGCATTACAAA
This sequence comes from Dolichotis patagonum, assembly GCA_004027295.1. Classification (NCBI taxonomy): domain Eukaryota; kingdom Metazoa; phylum Chordata; class Mammalia; order Rodentia; family Caviidae; genus Dolichotis; species Dolichotis patagonum. The sequence continues at coordinate 9,716 of PVJX010049009.1, forward strand.
AAATGCGTGGGCATCTCAGGCATTAATATTTGATTTGATCTCTTTTAGTTGCTGATGGCATATTTTGATGGAAGAGGCGTGTGCTGTTATAAATACAAACCGGAGGAGCACCAGGCTGCAGCAGGCTGTCAGGAAGACTCGCGGCTGGCTGGCGGGATCCACTCGGCCTCACTCTACAGACTTTGAGGCTGTGTCCTCCAGTGAGTAGGAGAGCAGTTTCCTGCCCACCCCGTGGGGAGGAAACTTCTGACAATCCTGCAGGGGCTGGGGACATCTGAGGACAGGGCTCAGATGTGGGTAAGGGTGCCTGGAAGATAGGCACAGTGTCCAGTTTTAGGTGCCCAGAGCTCATGGAGGGCCAGACTCCTGTGCAGCCAGGGAACTTGGAAATGATGAAAGAAGTGCTGACGGGAAGCAGGAGGTCCTGCAGGGGCCGGTTGTGTGGCAAAGTCTGTTTGCATCATCGAAAATGCTGCTCAGGGCTCTGCTGGCCGTCACGGTCACACTGTCCTTTGTGCGTCTCTGCTGTAGCCTGGCCTGTGTGCAGTGCCCTTGGCCAGAGCTCTCCTCGCTCCTTCCTGCCATCCAGGGGTCGGCGCGGTCCACAGAGCCCGCCCGGGCTGAGTGAGCAGAGCAGGATTTGTTACGGGGTGACAGGCAGCCTCAGACTGCGGAGGACTGTCAGAGCCCAGCGTGGAGGCCACGCGGCGGGGGAGACAGGTGCCCAGGTTTCATGGCCACCAGAAAGCCCGTCTGCTCCCACCTGTCACTCAACCTGGTGACGTAAAGCCACAGCAGCTGTACGCACTGATGGAGAGCCACGGAATGGGTCAGCGCGTGCACACGACTTGTGCTGCGGAGATCAGGTCAGGCGTTTTTCTGTCCAGCATTATGGTTGGCTCCACTGAGCGCTGGTGGCTTCTCTCCGGTTATAATGAGGCCCCCAGTAAGCGCCCTTTCCCCTCTGCCTCTCTGCCCCGCTCGCTGCCCATTGTTCTGCTCTCAGCTTCTGGGAGGCCCACACTTCCACTTCCACGTGTGAACCAGGTCCGCGTGCTTGTCCCTCTGTGCCTGGCTCATTTCACTTAACGCAGGAGGACTGGATCTCTTCACGTGGCTGCAAAGGACAGGGCGTCCTTCGACTCTGAATGCTCTCCTGTCGTTCGTATGTGCCAGGTTTGCTTGGTCCATTCCTCGCTTGATGGACCTGTGAGTGTCCCTTCCTGGGTTACTGTGGACAGTGCTACGGTGAACGTGGGAGTGCAGGTCCTTTTGAAAGTGTACGCCCAGGAGGGGATGGCGGGAGCATGGGATGGTTCCAGATGAGTCCCACACTGTTTCCACGACGGCAGTTCTAATTTGCGTTCCCACGAGCAGTGCTCGAGGGTTCCCCTCACGTCTTCACCAGCGCTTGCCGCCGCTAGTCTTTTTGTTGGCAGCCGTCCTTACTGGGGTGAGGGGGTGTGATTGTGACCTGGATTTGCATTTCCTGGATGATTGGTGATGCTGAGTACTTTCTCATGTA
>PVJX010049010.1:0-11257 GCA_004027295.1 Dolichotis patagonum
GGTCTCTCTCCTTCAGGCTGCTGAAAGTCTGCCACACTCTCAGCCACCCCCCAGAGAGGGGAGGAGCTCCTTGTTCTCCTGGCACCCCGAGTCAACTGCACAGTGCAGGTCCCGAGGCACCAGGGTCTCTCCCCTGCAGGGCCCCCAAAGTCCACCATACTCACCTGCTATTTCTTTCTGATGAATTGACCATTCCATTTCCAAAGTTCTGAAATGGCCAACAGACCACAGAAGGAATTCTCTTTAGGCTCCTGTTTGAAACCAGCAGCTACAGCGATCTGCTGGCCTTGCTTCAGGGCCAGGGGAGTCTGATTTTTTTTTTCAATTCTTTATATGTTCTTGATAGAAGTCCTTTGTCTAGGGGGCAGTTTGCTAAAATTTTTCCCACTGTGTGAGTTGTCTTCATACTCTGTTGTTGGTTTCTTTTGATGTGCAGAAACTTTTTAATAAGTTGATATCCCAGTTGTTGATTCTTTGAAGTACTTCATGTGCAGTTTGGGTTTTGTTCATGAATTTTGCCTACCCCTATGTCTTCAAGATTTCTACCTACTTTTGCTTCAATAAATTTGAGTGTTTCTGTTTTAATATTTAGATCTTTGATCCATTTTGACTTTAGTGCATTGTGGCAGACATATTTCTAGTTTCTAGCATGTAAAGAGCCAGTTTTTCCAGCACCATTTGTTAAAGAGGCTGTCTTTCTTCCAGTGAACCTTTGGTCCCTTTGTTAAATGTAAGGTAGCTGAGTGTGTTTAGAGTTGTGTCTGCATCTTCTAATCTGTTCCACTGATCCTCAGGTCTGTTTATTTGCCAGTACCATGCTGATTTTGTCACAGTAACTTTGTAGTATAATTTCAAGTCAGGGATTGTGATGCCTCATGCCTTGCCTTTGTTGCCTAGGATTTCCTTTGCTATTCTAGGTCTCTTCTGGTTCCAAATGAATTTTAGGAATGTTTTCTCTAGATCTGTGAGGTATGCTAATGGTGTTTTGATTGGTATTGCATTAAATGTGTATCATAGTTTTGGGAGTGTGACTATTTTCACAATGTTGATTCTTCTTATTCATGAGCAAGAGATACCTTTCCATTTTCTGGTATCTTTTTCTATTTTCTTTTCCAGAGTAGTATACTTTTCAATATACAGATATTTTACTTCTTTTGTTAGATTGATTCCTAAGTATTTCATTTTTTTGGATGTTATTGTGAAGGGTGTTGCTTCTGTAATTTCTCTTTCAGTGAGTTTGTTGTTTGTGTACAAGAATGCTATTGAGTTTTGAGTGTTGACTTTGTATCCTGCTACATTACTGAATTTGTTTATTAGATCTAGAAGTCTTTTAGTGGAGTTTCTGGGAGTATTCTATGTAGAGTATCAGTCTCATCTGCAAATAATGATAATTTAATTTCCTCTTTTCCTATCCTTATTCCTTTTATTTCTCTCTCTTGTCTGATTGTTCTGGCTAATGTTTACAGAACTATATTGAATGGGGTGGTCATAGTAAACATCCTTGTCTTGTTCCTGGTTTTAGGTCGAAAGCTTTCAGTTTATGTCCATTTAGTAAGATGTTGCCTGTTGGTTTGTCATACATGACTTTTATCAGATTGAGGTAAATACCACCTATGCTGATTTTCTGTAGGTTTTTTTTTTTTAATCATGAATCAGTGTTGTACATTATCAAAAGCCTTTTCTGTGTCTATTTGAGGTGATCATGTGATTCTTCTTTTTGGCTCTATTTATATGATGTATTCTATTTATTGACTTGAATATGTTCAACCTTCCCTGCATTCCTGGGGTGAATCCCACTTGGTCATGGTGTATAATATTCTTGATGATTTGCTGCATTTGGTGTGCTAGTATCTTATTGAGGATTTTTGCATCTGTGTTCATTAAGGAGATTGGCCTGTAGTTCTCTGTTGTGGTTGGGTCTTTTTCTGATTTTAAAATCAGGGTAATTTTCACCTCCTGGACTGAGTTAGTGAAAATTGCTTCCCTTCAAATTTTATTGAGGAGTGTTGGCATCAAATCTTCCTTAAATTTCTTGTAGAATTCAGCTGTGAAACCATCAGGACCTGGGCTTTTCTTTGTTGATAAAGTTCTAATTACATTTTCAATTTCATTAACTGAAACTGCAGCTGAGAAGAATGTGCATTCTAATGTTGTTGGGTCGAGCACTCTGTAAATGTATACTAAGTCTGTTTGTTCACAGGTTTGGTTCAGTTCTGTTATTTCTTTCCTGATTTTTTGTTAAGCTTATTTATCTGTTTGTGTCAATGGGGTATTAATGTCCTCTGTTACAATTGTGTTGTGCTTATTTGATTTTTCATGTCTATTAATACTTGTCTGTCAAATATTGCTGCATGCTTTCATATTTGTCACATCTATGTTTATGACTGTTATCTCTTCTTCTTGAATTTTTCCCTGAACAAGTATGTAGAGACATTCTTTTTCTTTTTTGGTCATTCTTGGTTTGAAGTTCACATTGCCTGCAGACAGAATAACTACCTGTGCTTTTTTTCTGGGTTCCTGCTAAACCCATCCTTTGACTTTCAGTCTATGAATTTCTTTTCAAGTTAAATGTGTTTTCTGTATGCAGCATATTGTTGAATCTTGTTTCTTGATCCATTCTGCCAGTGTGTTTCTTTTAATTGATGAATTGAGGCCATTTGCTTTGGTGGCTAAAGCTGATATGGATTGGCTTATCTTTGTCATATTATTTTTGTGTTGTTGGTTCCCTGATTTTCAGTTGCTTGCCCTGCCTGGTGGTTTCTTTTTTATGCTGTTCTTGGAATTATGGTCTTTTTTTTTTATCACTACCTAGAATATCTTTCAACTCTCTTTGTAAGTTTGGTTTGATGAACATGACTTTCTTTACTTATTCTTTGCCATGGAAGTATCTTATTTCTCCATTAATTTTGGAAGATAGTTTTGCAGGATACATCAATCTGGTTGGAAGTTTTTTTCTTTCAGGACTTGAAATGCTTCACTAAGCTCCTCTTGACTTGAGAGTTTGTATTGAGAAATTGGTTGTGATTCTAATGGGCTTTCCTTGTAGGTGACCTGTTTCTTTTCTCTAACTTTTAATATTCTGTTTTTGTGCTGAATTTCTGGGATCTTTATTATTATGTGTCTGGGTACAAATTTATTTTGGTCTTGGTCATTTGCAATTCTATATGCATCACTTATCTGTCTATCAGACTCTATTCTCATGCTTGGGAAATTTTCTGCTATTACTTCTGCAAATAGTCTTTTTATGTCATTTATGTTGATTTCTGCTTTTTTCATTGACACCTTAGTTTTACAATGTCTTTCTTTGTATCATCTTGCAACTGTTGAATTGTTAGTTCCTGATCCTTTGTTATTTTTAAGAGATCTTCCTTTTCATGATCACTAGCTACAATCCTGTCTTCAAGGTATGAAAGTGTATCTTCAGTTTTGTTCAAGTGGTTTTTGCAGCTTTCAATGAGATTTTTAATTTCCTTAATATCTCTTTGAATCTGTCTCATGCTTTCTATTTCTTTTCTATATTGTTCATTCAAGGTTTCCATCATTTTCCTACACTCCTTCATTTTTTTTAATCTATGTCCTCTCTAAATGTGCTAAGCAATTACTTCATTATGGTTGTCATTTTTTTTAATCTAAGATTATTTTTGATCTGATTTGCTCTATGGGCTCATGTTTTTGTTTCTTTATTTCAGTTGCTATCATTTCAGAAATTTAAGTGTGTGTCCTCCAATTTACTCTATGTAGATGTCTCCTAGATTTGTTTGTCTGCCTCTTGGCTTCTGTTTTAAAAATATGCTTTATTTTGTTTTCTGTGTTGATACTTGTGTGTTTTTGTAGTAGGTAGTTATATCACTAGTATCAAGGCCTCTCTAGGAAAAGTCTGTTCTTCAAGGATATCTTCTGTGCATAGGAGGTTCTTGATGTCTGTTCCAAGATCCTATCTTCCCAGTTAATTAAAAGTGGGATGTTGGTGTCTGTTTGGCTCAGTCCCTAGTGCTTTGGTGTTGGTTCTGATGAGGTTATTACCCCAGAGATTCCCAGTATTGTTGCAGAAGGGAGAAAAACTGATTACAACAGATATGACATCCTAGCTAAAGTTGTATGTTTATCAATTGCAATATCATCAAGTACTGTTTAGAAGCTGAAAAACCATGGTAATTGATTTTGTACTTTAGACCATAAGGGCAAAGTCTATGGTTATATAACTCAAGCAGTGTAAATTAGGAGTTTGTACACTAAGTGTTTCCCCATGGTAGAGTGGTTTTACCCTGAGGTGGGGAAATTTAGGGAGGATGGTTCATAAAACAAAGATAAATGGGAATGAAGTAGAAGCAAGGCTGGAGGACAAATGTTGATCACACAAGGTTTGGGAAAGTAGAGAAGGACTATAGCTTCCTCAGACCTACAGTTTCTTCTTGCAAGTGGAGATGTGTAGCATTTATTTATCAACCTGCTCTAAAGATATCTTGTTAAATGAGATTTAAAGAGCAAACCCCTACTTCCAAAAACAAAAACAAAAGTGCAAAAAACTTAACTTGACAACTTAATTAACCAGCAAAGAAGACAGCCTCTGAAAATTCTAATATAAAAGATGACCTTATTTTTTTCTTTTTGAAATGAATTATTACACTGTTTAACTATAAAACCAGGGAATTTCTAGGATGAAGGAATCAAGTTATTTTTGGTACAAGCACAGTTATTTTTAGGGTCATGAAGACAGTTACTGAACTTGGCCCTCACTCTTCCCAATTTGTCCCCAGGTGTTCTAAGTCTCCATTCCCTGTCTTCATATTGTGTGATAAGTTAATAAGAAGAAAATATTACTGCAGCCTCAGCTTTCACATCTCTGATAAAGCTCATATTTTTTAAAGCAGTTATGGAACTTTGCACAAAATCCAGCTTTAAGGTTGAATTAAATACATAAAAATCTAAGACAGCAAAGTTTAGTTACCTGAGAAACAACTACTAAATTTATCTCTTTAGTCAGGAACATAAAACTCACTATGCTTTCACTTTCAATTTTACTTTAGGCTTTATTAAATAATGTCTTCAGCAAGAAATGTGCATGCATAAATTTAAAGCCATCCTGATCAGACTGCAATGATAGCTTGACTTTGTAAACAATTTGTCGTTTTGCTGTGAAAGGAAACTTATCTTATTGTCTGTTTCAGTAAAGTGATTTGGGTTACAAGGTGTTGCTATTTTACTCTGTCTAAGTATAAGCAATCAAAGTCAGGGATGGAAAAGATGATAGGCCATGAACAGCTGCAAGAGGTTACAGTCGGTATCTGTTCTTATACACAAGAGCCTTCCCTCAGGAAAAGCTGCCCCAAGTGAGGTGACTTGTGGCCTGTGGAATATGTTGCTTCTTGTGACTGTTAATCCTTATATGTCAACTCCATTGGGTTAAGTAATGCCCAGCAGGTTAGTAAGGCACGCTCCTGAGTATGTTTGGTGGGTCATGGACGTGTGCTGTTGGGTACTGTGTGTGGTCCCTGGGCTCTTCCTCCTTGGCATGGCTCCCTGGCTCTGCTTCTGAACATTGTGAACTAAGCAGCCTTTTCAGCCTGCTGACCATGGACTGAATCTCCTGAGACCAGGAGCTAAATTAAACCTTTCCTCTTTTAAATTGTGAGTGTCATGTGCTGTGTCTTAGCAACAGGAAAGCTGATTAACACATTTCTCCATTGGCCCTCTCTGTCTCTCTCCCTCTCTTTTTTTTTTTTTTTTTTTTGGTGGTGGTACTGTAGATTGAACCTGGAGGCATTCTACCACTGAGTCACATCTCTGGCCCTTTCTACTTTTAATTTTTTTCTATATCCTCAGCCTAATAAGTCTTCTCATATAGCTGAATTCTCTTCCTCTCTCCTTCCCTCCACCTCCTTTTCCCTCTCCTTTTTCTTCTCTTCTCTTCGTGCATGTTTGTAATACATTATAGTTATATTCATTCAGGTTCCATATAGAATGATCATTTTCAGTTCCTTCACACATACCTCATACACTTCCCCAATAAGTTTGCCATTTGGTTTCCTACTATCACTCTTTATCTCTTTCTTTCATTCTTTCTTTTTTTGCTTTCTTCTTTATTGGCAATTAATACTGTATTGTGTATACATGCACCATATTTACTTCACCCATTCATCTGTTGGGCACTTGGGCTTTTTCCACAGCTTGACTATTGTGAGCTCTGCTGCTATAAACATTGATACACATGTATCACTATAGTATTAATACTATATTAATTCTGTCAAGAATATACCTAGAGAGGTATGACTCAGTAAAATGAAATTTCTACTTTAGTTCTTTGAGAAATCTGCATATTGATTTCCATAGCAGTTGTATTAACTTACATTTCTACTAACAGTAGAGAAGTGTTCCTTTATCCCTATATATTTGTAAGTGATTTTTTTTTTTTGGAAGACGGCTTCTTGATGATAGCCATTCTAAATGGAGTAAGGTGGAATTCCAGAATTGTTTTGATTTGCATTTTCCTAATGGTTTAAGAAAATGAACATTTTTCTACATACTTACTGACTACTTATACATGCTTCTTCCTTTCAGAAGCATCTATTTAGTTCATTTGCTTTTTATTTTTTAATTTAATTTTTTAACATTTAAAATATTTTTATTAGTATACATTGCAGCACATAACATTTACAATCCCTCTGTAGAGTCAGTACATACAGTGCATCCCTATTTCCCTTTTTCATCCAATTCCCTCCCTTCCCTCCCCCTTCTTTTAACTCTTGCTCTCCTTCCCATTTGAGAAATATCTGTCTTCCTAATGTCCTTTTTGGTTAATTCATTTGTTTTTTGAGGATATATATATATATATATATATATATATATATAATTTTGGCACAAGGGATTGCACTCATGACCTAGCACTTGCCAGGCAGGCGCCTATGCTGCTGAGCTAAACCCCAGCCCAGTAGCTATATTTTGTTCTTTACATATTCTAGATATTAACCCTCCATATTAACAAGCATTTTTCATGTTCTATAGGTTGTCTCTTCACTCTGTTGTTTTGTTTGCTATCTCCCATGTTTTTTAAAAAATTTTATTTTAAAGAGAATAAAACCAAGCAAAATAAAACAGAGTAAGGCCAATCAAAAAAACCAGTGTAAGTGACACAGAACTTCAAAACAATACAAAATCAACAATGGTTACCATAATGTCTCTTGTTGTATTCAAAATAGCTGCAGATATCTTCAGACATAGTAAAAATCAAACAAAACAGAACAGAGTAGAACCAATAAAACAAAACAATGACTGCAGTAAAGGACTTTAAAACAAGACAATAGTGAATTCAAAATGGCTACCATAATATATCTTACTATCTTTGAAATAGCTGCCCATGCTATGAGACATAACAAAATCAAACAAAATAAAACAGAATAAAACCCAACCCGACAAAACAACAATAGAACAGGACTTCAAAACAAGATAATAGGGAACTAACAATGGCTACCACCCTCAGGAGATCTCCATAGATGCCACACTGCGTACCATTATCCTCTGAATAGATGATCAGACCACCAGCCTTAGACCTACAAAGTCAGTGAGACACCAAACACCACAAGCATTAAATTGCATTTCACCTCAATAGCTATGGTCACAGCCTGTGTTTTTCCAGATCAGCAGGTCTCTTGGGGGTTAGGGACATTGGTTCTTCTCATTTCCCAGCCTGCACACTGGAAAGGGCTGGGGTCTGGCTGTCTCTCTGCCAGTGGTGACCCATGCATGGTGCTGGTTCGCAGGGAGGGCTTGCTTCTTGGTGAATTCTGGTTCTCTTCCCCTGAAATCTGCAAATGGTGCTGCCTCATGGGAAAAGGCTGGGGTCTGGCTCTCCCATATTGATTCTTGATATTACCTCCTGTGCTAGCAGAGTTGCACTGGGGAAGTCCCTGAATGTGTTGATAGCTGTAAGTGTTTCCCCTACGTTATTTTCCAGTTGTTTCAGTGTTTCTGTTTGTATGTCTGTCTTTGATCAGTTTTGATTTGAGTTTAGAGTGGCAGACATGGACATAGTTTCAATCTTTTGCACGTGGGTAACCTGTTTGCTTAGCACCATTTGTTAAGGAGGCTATTTTTTCTTCAACATATGTTCTTGGCCCCTGTCAAAGATCAGATGACTGAAAGTGTATGGAGTTGTTTCTGTGTCTTTCATTCTATTCCAGTGAGGTCATATTATGTTGTTTTTGTTATTATATCTTTGTAGTATAATTTGAAACCTAGAATTATGAAGCCCACTGATTTGCTCTTTTTGCTCAAAAATGCCTTTCATATTCTGAGCCTCTTCTGGATCTATGTAAATTTTAGAATTGTTTTTCTAATTCGGTGAAGAATACTGCTAGTATTTGAATAGGAACTACATTACACCTCTATGTTGCTTTTGGTAATATGACCATTGTATCACTATTAATTCTGCTTATCCAGGAAGGGGGGATGTCTTTCTATTTTCATATATCCTGTTCAGCGTCTTTCTTCAGGGTCCTGTAATGTTCATTGTAGAGGTCTTTCACCTCCTTAGGTTGATCCTAAGAATGTAATTGTTCTTTGAAGTTAGAGTAAATGAAATTATTTTTCTGAATTCTTTCTGGTGGGTTCATTTTTGGTGTACAGCAACATTATTGATTTTCATGTATTGGCTCCATATCCCAACACTATACTGAATTATCAGCTCTAAGAATCTTCTAGTGGAATTTTCTGGTATTTATATATGGCAATACCATTTGCAAGTAGGGATAATTTGACTTCTTCCTTTTCTATTCATATCCATTTCATTTCTTTCTCTTTCCTGATTACTCTGTGTAAGGTTTTAATTACTATATTGAAAAGAAGTGCTGAGAGTGGACCCCCTTGTCTTGTTTCTGATTTTACAGGAAATACTTTTACTTCTTCCCCATTCAGTATGATGTCAGCTGTGGATTTGTTATGTACAGTTTTTACTGGCTTGAGATAAGGTCCTTCAGTTCCCATTTTCATCAGGATTTATTTTTTTATTTTTTAGATTTTTGAGATAGAGTCACACTATGTATCTCAGGCTGGGCTTGAACTCACTATGTAGTATAGGCTGGCCTCAAACTCATGGTGATTCTCAATTCCTGAGTGCTGGGATTACAGGAGTGTACCACCATGCCCAACTTCATCAGGATTTTTTATCATGAGGGGCTGTTGTATTTTTTTAAAGGCTTTTTCTGCATTTATTGAGATGACTATGTGACTTTGAGCCTTGATTCTAATTATATGATATATCACATTTATTTATTTGTGTATGCTGAACCATCCTTGCATGTCTAGAATGGTGCATGATCTCATTAATTATTTATTGAATTCTGTTTAAAAATATATTATTAAGGATTTTTTTTGCATCTATATTCCTCAAAGACATTGGCCTCCAGTTCCCCTTTTTGTTGTTGTTGTTATTGTAGAGTCTTTATCTGGTTTTGATATCATGGTAATATTGGCATCATGGAATGAGTTTGGAAGTATTTCTTCCCTTTCATTATTGTGGGAAGGCTTTAGGAGTATTAATGTTCTCTAAGTTCTACCAAAGATCAGTGGTGAATTCTTGTGTTCTGGGTTTTTCTTAGTTCATAGGACTTTATTACTGCATCACTTTTGCTGCATGTTGTTGGTTTGTATATCTTCTTGGTTCAGTTTTGATAAGTCTTATGAAAATCTAGAAATTTATCCATTTCTTTTCGATTCTCCAATTTATTTTGACTGTAAATTTTCAAAATAGGTTCTAATCATCCTCTGAATTTCAGTGGTGTCTGTTGTAATGTTTCTTTTTTCATTTCTATGTATATGGATATAAATCTTCTCTCACTGCAGGTACATTTGCCTTAGAATTTATCAATCTTATTTCTTTGCAAAAAACCAGCTCTTTGATTTGTTGATCCTTTGTATTTTTTAAGTCTAAATTTCACTGATTTCCACTGTGATCTTTATAATTTCTTTGCTTCTACTGGTTTTAGGTTGGGATTGCTTTCTTTTTTGTAGGATATTGAGATACAGTCTGCGGTTATTTATTTAGGATTGCTGTTTTTCTAATATAGTTGTTCACAGCCATAAACATTGCTCTTAGAATTACTTTCTTTCTAATACATTCCATTACCACTGTCATTTGATTATAGGAATTTGAATATTTCTTTCTTGATTTTTCCTGTGACCTTTGTTCAGGAGTGTATTATTCAGACTCCATGTGCTTGTGTAGTCTCTGTGATTACTTTTGCTGATAATTTCTAGTTTCATTCCATTATGATGTGACAGGTTCCAAGAGATTATTAAGTTGTTTTGTATTTATTGATAACTGCTTTAGAGCTTACAGTATGATCTGTTTTGGAGAAAGTTGCATGAGTTGCTAAGAAGAATATATAGTTTTCTGTCATTGGATGAAACACTATGTAACACTGCATATATGTGTTAAATCCATTTGTTCTGTGGTAAAGTTTAACTCTGATGTTTCTTTTTTGTCTTCTGAACTTGTCCGTGAGAGTAGGATATGAAAATCCCCACTATGATAGTTTTTCTGTCTATCTGTTCTTTTATGTTCTATGAAATTGAATGTGCCTATTTTCAGTGCATAACTATTTACAGCTGTTATCTCTTCTTGCGAGTTTTTCCTTCAACCCAAATGTGGTGATGTTTTTTGTGTGTTCTAATCAGTTTTTGTTAGAACTCAACTTTGTCAGAAATTAAAATAGCATTTTTTTCCTTCTCCAACTACTTAGAGTACTGTTTTGTTATTATCTATGTTTTATTTTGCTCTTCATTTATATTTGAATTTCTATTTTTTTAAATTTTATTTAAAGAGAAAAAAAACAATACAGAAAAAAGGGTAGAAACAATACAAAACCTCAAAAAAAAACCATAAATCACTAGTTGACAAACCACATACTGTCTTCCCAGAAATAGCTGTTCATGTTACAAAATTAAGGCATACAAAGTGAACACACAGTGAGGCTGCAAACAGAAAAAAAAGGATGGAATAAAGCCAATTGAGACAGTATAGTGAAATTGGCACAGAACATCACAGCAGGTCACCAGGACAATAGTAACAGGCAACATTGTATACCTCGTTGTCTTCACAATAGTTGTTCTTCTACTAGGTAGAGCAAAATCAAAGAAATACACAACATTATAGAACACATCAACACAGAGTATTGAATAGAGCAACACCGTTAATCAGGACAAAGCAAAACGGCGATAAAAATATCTGCCTTCAGAGATAGTAGAAGGAAACTCCCCCGAC
>PVJX010049011.1:0-11278 GCA_004027295.1 Dolichotis patagonum
GATTTAGGAAGTGTTATTTGCCTCTAACCTAGTTATCAATTTTGAACATCTAAACTCAGAATAACAACTAACACCCAATTTCCCTCATCCTATAAGGAAGAAATTCATCACTTAAAAAGATCCATTCCCCTTAAAAGGTCAGCATGGGAAATAATTATCTTCATTTTCATACTAATAGATATTCATTCCAATATTAATTTATCATAGATAGTATAAATATTAATCACTTTGCTTGGTGTTAAAGGAATAAAAATCAGTAAGATGAACTTTAATTAATAAAATTGTGCTTTCTATTATGTTGAATTATATCCAATATACACAAACTCTTCTGAAAATCAACTATTATTTTAAAAATCCAAACTTACATGTAATCCAAACTTATATATATATTTTTCATTAATAATAGAACTTTAATTCTCTTGAATACACTAAGAATGCACTAAAATAACCTTGCATTATTTCTTTTTTTCTTACTTTCCACTTTTCAACACCTGATTATGTAGAATAACTTTTTTCTTTATGATTGCTTTTCCAAAACAGTATACCTTTCTATTATAGAGCTACTTTCTGCCTGAAACTACACTGTTTCGTGTTTTGGTTCGGTTTGGTTTGGTTTGGTTTGGTTTGGTTCTTTTTACTCTAAGGATCTGTAAGTCTTGGAAAACTTAATAATTGAAAATTTAAATTCTACTGCTTTCAGTAAGAGAAGCAAAAGCAAAGTATTGAAAAGAAATCCAAGATCAATTACTACACTTCTATAATATTATCAAGAAATGCCATTAAGTTTAAAGCCTATCTCCATCTCCTTAATACCATGAGTCAGTAAACCAGTAATCCAGATGCAATATTCTACTCCAGAATTTTTCTACATTTCCAGTTCAAAATAAAAGACAAAAAAAAAAAAACCTAACTCTTAAGACCTATTAAATATATGTTGATGTACTGTAAACTTCCGAAAATAATATTCAAAAAGAAACATTTTAAAAGTTAACTGAGAAGAATAAGAAGTCAACAAGAAGCTAAGACCTCCTATGAGTTGGCGCCACGTGAGGGCTGACAAGGAGAGAACCAGACACCACACCTCTCCTAAAAGTCAGCTCCATTCATGGACTGAGGGGAGGAGAACAAGAAGCCACCAAGAAGCTAAGACCTCGTGTGAGTCGGCACCATGCACCGGCTGACTAGCAGCGAGCCAGATGGCAGCCCCTTCTGGCACATGGGCAGGAAGACAAGAACCAATGTCTGCCCCACCCCAATAAGCAACTAGCTGATCCCGAGAAATACAAGCTGTGATGATAGCTAATGAAGTAAAATACAACTTAATGCTTGTAGTGTTTAGGGTTTTACTGACTTTGCAGGCCTCAAGCCAGTAGTCTGATCAACTATTCAGAAGATAACAATATGCAGTACAGCATATATGGGGGATCTCCTTCTGAAGGTGGTAACCATTGTTAAATCCCTATTATCTTGTTTTGAAGTCTTGTATCAGTCTCATTGTTTTGTTTGGTTGAGTTTTATTGTTTTATCTTGTTTGATTTTACTATATCTGATGGCGTGGGCAGCTATTTCAAAGATAACAAGATATATTATGGTAGCCATTTTGAATTTACTATTACCTTGTTTTGAAGTCCTGTATTACATTCATTGTTTTGTTTTTATTGGTTCTATTCTTTTCCCTTTTGTTTGACTGTACTTTGTCTGAAGGTATGGGCAGCTACTTTAAAGACAAGAGGCACTACGGTAACCATTGTTGATTTCCTATTATCTTGTTTTGAAACCTTGTGTCACTTACACTGTCTTGTTTTGATTGCCTTTATTCTGTTTTATTTTGCTTGGTTTTATTGTCTTTAAAATAAAATGAAAAAAAAATTTTAAGTTAACTGAATCCAAATTACAAGCCATTTTTTTTAACCTTTACTACTTTAACTCATTTACTACCTCTTTCTAAGAGTGTAAGCTTGCACTGGATTTCTTTTCCATCTGACTTAGATCAAGCAAATCAGAATTATATTAAAAGTGACCCAGTAAAAGCAGATATAAAAGGAGGAAAAACATCACATGCCAATGAATTTCTATTACTATGTTATTTTGCCCTTTAGAGCTTGTTTTCTCTTAAGAGCAGTTTAACTATAAAGCTATCACTCTAAAACTCAGATTGTCTTTTACATTTTTAAGATCACAGCAACAAGACTGAGCCTTAATAGAGGGTCTCTGGGGCACATTTAAATCTTTAATAACAACAATTTTTCTTTTTTTTTTCCTTAAGTGAATCTATTTCCATTTAAAAGACTATCACAGTAAGTATTATACTGCTGCAGTTCTTAGAGGAAGATGATTCTTACACAGTTACACACAATCAAAAAAAAACAGCCTTTCCTTTTAGACAGTGGAGAAAAGGAATGGAAAATGTGTGTAGCTCTCTCATTAAACCATAAAAACCCCTACAACTTTGATAATAAACATGTTTATCAAGAGGCTCTATCAGATAACACGCTCAAAGATGTAGAACAAATAGGGAGCTACAGGCCTTTTGTCTGTTTCAAATGGACCAGCAAGCGTGGTTATAATGGGATTGGAAGGAAATAAAGATCACATGTTAACTCCCACACAAGCCACTAAAATTCCTAGAGAAAAATAAGAACCCTGAACTATTCCAGTTCATACTAATCATCAGCAGTGCTACAAACGCGTGACTTTGGTCACAAGGGCTAGAACACGTTGATGATTCACTAGTAAAATCACAAAATTACAGAAAAACAAGTCTATGTTCGTATCAATCAGTAGGACAGTATCATTATACTTGAAGGTACAAACTGTCAAGTCAGATTTTTCCCATGAATAAAAATAAAGAATTTATAAGATTGAGAACTGGACAATAACTGCTCTTTTTTAATATATAAATTTTCCATCTACATGTAAAATAAATGTCAGCAATTATTTTAAATGTTACAGAATATAATGCGATTCTGATCCAAGTTAGATCGCATGAGCTGCAAAGTGAAGTTACAGGTTTTTATTTTTGTGTATTAAAAATTTTAGATAGTATTAGGACATTTGTTATATAGCCTATGCAACAAAAACTACTAACTATACAGTATGTATAAAAGGTTATAATGAAACTCTAATTAGAATTTTTCTCATATATGTGAATTTTGGTATCTAGATCTAAAATACTCTTAACATTTCTCCAAAACCATTGAGAAACCATAGATTATTATGTTAAAAAAGAATGTGTATGCATAATATAGCAGAACTTTTTTTGCTTAGAATACTACTTATTTAAATTAACATAGATTTTATTTTTGTCAAGTTCTGTGAATTTCTAAATTCTGTTCTTTCCTAAACAAAATTAGAGATTCCTCCCCCATGAGAACTAGCTAAAGTCATGGAAAATTTTAGCCTTTAAATTCACCCAGTTGGAGATTACCAGTGCCAACAAAAACCAGGGGGAAAAAAGTTTATTTTCAAGGCAGAAAACAATGCATTCTAAATCCCTAAAGCAATATCTAACTCAGAAAATAGGATCAGTGGACTTTACTGAAATTGTGTAAAGATTTTATTGAAACTGTTCAGCCATAACCAAAAAAAATTCTATACCAAAAGCTATAACTAAAATAAAGAAATAAAAAATCTACTTTGATAAACAAAAATAGAACTACATGTTGGAAGTTAAAAGAAAGCCAATATAGATAATGTAATGATAACACCAATTTTGAGGAAATCAAAGTAAAGATGACAGTTAAATATTTACTAACTGCTAGATGAATAATGTGCATTTTTCAGATATAAATGATAAGTATATTATGAGTAAAATCACAAAATAGAAACATTCCTGGTTTTCACAGGATACAGTAATATGCAATATCATGTAGTTTAATATGATTATCAGTATTATTATTTCTGATCATATAACCCTAAATAATGTTCTTTAAAGGTATGTGAGGGTTTCAAGCATAATATTCAAAGTTTATCTTTGAGAATGGCCTAGAAGTCTGTCTGTCTTTCTTCTTCTTCTTCTTCTTCTTCTTCTTCTTCTTCTTCTTCTTCTTCTTCTTCTTCTTCTTCTTCTTCTTCCTCTTCTTCCTCTTCTTCCTCTTCTTCCTCCTCCTCCTCTTCCTCTTCCTCTTCTTCCTCCTCCTCTTCCTCTTCCTCTTCTTCTCTTCCACCTTTTCCTCTTCTTCTTCTTTTTCTACTTCTTCTTCCTCCTTCTTTCTCCTTCTCCTTCTTCTTCTTTCTTCTCATAGGTACTTACTATTTCAGAAATCCAAGTATTCCTACAGATATTATTGTAGTAGAATTTAGGCACTACTAACCTATTTTCTCCCAAAAATGAGCATCAGTTCCACTATGTCAGTATTTATGGAGTCTGTGATTGTTTAGGGCACCTAGAGCCAATGAAGCCAAAGAAGGTCATGAGCTCAGTCACCGCGAGAGCCAATTTTCTTCTATTCCATGGTCATAACCTTTATCCTAAATCTTAGCCAAAGGCCACATGGAAGAGTAACTAGGCCAAAGATCATGGTTGAATCAGCAGAAAGCTACTACTATGACTATAAAAATAACTCAAAAGTAAAACCCTTGTTGACTAATGTCAGAATTTCATTCTTCAAATGTTATTAAAGTTGCCAATCTGCAAAACAAATCCTTAATTACTGTATAAAAAGCTGGTATGCTTGAAAAGACATAAAAGTCTTTTAACTTCTTTAATTCAAAAACAACAATGGTAATAAGTATTATTCCCTAAAATGCCATTGCTTTTACTGGAACAGATTTTATTTTTATGCAACCTTCTACTTAATAAAAATCTTGCAAGTAAAGTTAAATGTGAGCCCAACAAGTGCACTTTCCAGGATTTTCTTCAGAATCAAAAAGCAAATGCTTTTCAGTGAAGGGTCTGTTTTCACCCAGGTAGTTTCCTTGCAGAAATAAGACCCATAGTTTTATGAGAAATCTAAAGCAACATGATACTTCATTTGACTTTCTAAATGCAGGGCCACTGAACTAACATTGTTGACAAACAGAAGATGATGGATAATTATGGAAATTTAATTTAGAATTTTTCAAGTTTTATATGCCTTTGAACAGGAAGCCCTGTAAATATACAACATCTTTCATTGTTCAGAGCTGGGGGATGTTATTTTATGCCTTTGAGTTTTGGAGGATTTTTTTTCCTATTTGCTAATAAAAATAAAATAGTACTAAGTCAGTGAATAAATCTGTCCATAGCAGAGTGGTCTTTGTTTGTACAATATTACTATGCACTCAGTAGTTGCCCGATAAATATTAATTGATAATGATGGAAAAGGACTTTATAAGCAGATGGTCTAGCATAAATTCACTGAAAATGTGCACTGAAACATTCCACTCTTCAAGAAAAGCATGACATAGAAATTAAACAAGTCCTGCACACAGAAAATCTCAGTCTATTGTCAGGCAGCTGTTCAGTCACCAGGAGAAGCAGACATTTTTCATCATCATCATAGCATTAAATGTCTATTTGCATATGGCACTGCACAAAGGGACACTCACAGATTTGTGCTAGCCTTATTTGTTGTAATTTACAATGATAATATTGACAAGAACAAATAAGTACACACTGCAAAATAAGAGATTAAACAATAATTTGAGCTCTAATATTGTGTGATATGAACACAAAATGTGTCAAATACAAATCACAGTAGCAGTAAGAATATTTACTTATAATATAAACCTCCACTATTTCCCAAAAGAATCTGAGGTATTTCATAAGAATACCCACATAAATACTTACAAAAAGGGTACAGTAAGAAAAGGAGAGGCCAAAGTAGACAGAATAAATACTGTCTCTTCAAGAACCAAGAGACACATAATCAAAATAGTGATCAAAAAGAAATAAATCCAAACAGAATCAGAAGAAGCTAAAAGAAAAGTGACTAATCCAAGAAGCTATCATAAAGAACACATTTTTTCAAAAATATTGGAATAGTAAAAATGGTGTAAGTCTGTATAGATGATAAAAACTGTGGAGAAAGATAGTTGAAATGAGCTGAAAGAAGGCAGAAAGTACACTGCAAGTATTTATAACTGATAGCTTTAAGTAATTTTTCCTAATAAATGAAAACCAATAAATGAAATGTATGTCTTTTTAAAGACATACATATAAACATTACCTGTAAAGAAATGACACTGTACAAATTTTAGGAAAATTTACACATCAGTTCATAAAAATGAACCATTCAAAGAAAAACAAAGTCTAACAATCGACATGCTACATCTTCTGCGACATCAGGTATTTCTAAACCTTCAACTTTTATTTTATCATCATTAAATGCAGGGGCCCTGAAATATTAAAATGGAATATTCTTTAATCCAGCCAGTTATTTCCCAATGACAAAAAGACAACATGGTTTATAGACTTTTGTCTATAGTATCTACCAACCATCCAAAAAGTTTGACCTGAATGGAAAGTTAAACAAACATCCTCCAAAATTTCTTTCAACTTCTTTTCTAAAAGTTTTGGGAACAAAACAATTTCATTGAAAGATTTAATAATTGTTTTAGTGTCATCTGGAATCACCAAAACTCCAAAAACACAGATTGTAGGTTAAATGAGGAGGAAAGAAAAGAAGAAATTCAAGGAAAAGAACCAAGAGCGAAGATTTAAAATATATCTTGGACCTGCACATTTCAAGCTGTGCAAAACAGTGTCCAAACACCTTTGAAATATAAATCCCATAATGGCCAATCATTCTTTTCTATCCATTTCCTGTTAAGCAGAACGGTGACATTAATACTTCTTTCACAGCCTTGCAAAGAACAGTATTTACTTTGTCCTTACCAAGAAAAATAGAATAAAATAATGCAAAGGTAACAAACACACAGGAAGAAAACAATTAGCTTGGCATAAAAAGATAAGACAGAAAGCAATGGTGTGACTCTAAACCACTATAAGTCAGAATTTAAGTGTTTCAGCTATTGATCGGTTAAGTGCCTAGCATGTAGCAATAAGCAACAGGAAGAATCACATTCATAAAAGAACTTTCTAAAATAATTTGAAAATGCAAGGTCTCAGCAAAAATAAGGTCCCTTCCTCTCATATTTGCCCCAGAACCTATATGCAATAACTATTTCCCAACTACAGTACCATAGAGCCCGTGCAAACCTGGAAACATGCTTTTACTGAATTCAATGCTTATTAATATCTGTTTCCTCAACTAAACTTGGAGTTCTGAAATGGAAAAAGCAAGACAGCATTCTAGGTAACCTTAATTACATAGTTACCAGCACATAGTAGGTACATTATATTCTTGGCCAAATGAATATTTTACTAAGTACCATCCTAACTATACAGTATGAAAAAGTCATTCATTTATACATTTATTCATTCAAGAAACACTGATGAGGGCCCTTCTCTATATAAGCTTTTGAACTTTCAATGATACAAACAGCCTGCTGTGGCATGTATCTCATAGGTTTGCCAGCACTACAGACACAACAATGTGCTAGAGACACATCGATGATCAAAAGAAAAGTCATTATATTCATAAAACCTGCATTCCAACCAGGAGGACAGATAAATGGCGGGTAACAGGGCCGGGGATACAGCTCAGTGGCTTAAGCACTTGCCTGGTAAGTGCAAGGTCATGAGTAGGATCCCCAGTACAAAAAAAAAAAACCACGATGGATAACAAAAAGTGTTATGAAGGAAAAAGAATGCAAGGTAACAAGCCCAAGAATGAAGAAGGGATATTTTATCTATGATGGTTAACAAAGGCTTTCTGAAGTAGAGTTCTGATTGACCTGAGGGGACAACCCACTTAACTATCTCAGAGTTGGAAATTCCTGGCTCCAGTAAGAGAAGGTACAAATGCAGAATGTACCTGGCCTGTCCATGGAAATAGGAAAAAAGGCAGTGTAATTAGTATAGAGCTGGCACAAGGAAGAACAGGAAATTTCACGTGAGAGAATTTGGCATAGTTTAAAATACTTTAGCCTTCATTTCATATGTGATAAAAATAAATAAACAAACATACCCTGAAGAGTTTTGAAGAGATAGGACATTACCTGGATCTGTGGGGAAAGACTCTAAGAACAGAAGCAAGGAAAGGAGAGTGGTGAGGTAAAGAGATGAGAGCACAAGTGGCATAGCAGATAACAGCTTCTAGTCCAGAAAATATTTTAAAACTATAGCCGACAAAATTGAACAATAGTTAAAAAAAAAATTGAACAATAGAATGACTAGATGGGAAAAATGAAAGGAAAGGAGAAGACAATAATATAGTTTTGAAAAAATGAAATTGTAAGTGTATTTATTACCAAGAAGACATGTACCCACTGCTATTTGGATGAACCACACAAAGGATAAGATTGAAAACTTTCTGCACAAGTTTACAGATCAGGAGGAGTAAAAACAGGAAGCTGGAACTCGAGAGAACCAAGTTAGTCCAGGGCGTGGGGCTCTAACTCCTATCACTATGACTTTATTCCCACCCGCGACTCCAGGTTAGCAAGGCTTCAGGGTCTCATTCTGAGGTAATACACATAAAACTTTGTGTAACTTTTTTCTCATTACCATATAAGTTCCATCAAATGATTAGATAATAAACTTACAGCTTTAAGGACTGTTCTACAATTTAAACACAGAATATCCAAAAAAAAAAGAAAAATAATCTAAGCAATTTCTCATTCCTTGAACATTAAATAACATCACTTTCAAAATATTCAACAGAAATATAAACTACTTAGAAATGAAATTAATCATAAGAGAACCATAAAATATGCCTTTTTATCAAGAAAAAAGAAAAAAAGATTAGCCAAAGTAAAATAGCCCTATACATGGAATAGGAATAAAAAACCAATAGAAAATGATAAAAACTGAGGTCAGGAGATAACAGTACAAAAGGCAGTGATGATTAAAGAGAAGAAAATGATTAGTAGGAAAAAGTTTACGTCCATTTAAGATAAAAATTAAGGAAAACTATCTTCGGATATTCAGAACAACTCAGAAATATAAAAACTAGAAAAAATAAGAGAAAATATTATTCCAATGAAGTAAATTCATACCAAATTATAGTTTCTGCATATTATATACATAAAGTTTTTTCTACAGAAAGGAAGGAAGGTGCAGGGGGTGGGGTGTGCACCCCTCACTAGAAAACATAAAAAAAAAGGTGTAACAAAAAGATACAAATTATAGTTTAAATATTAAATACATCACCCATCTTAATATAAAACCTCAATTTACCATTTTACTTTTTAACAGTAGAAAGCTATATAGTTTCAAGTTAAAATTTGAAATTAAAAGTCAATAAGTAAATTTACTTCAGTTGCAACATTTATGCCAACGTATATTTACAGATATACATTTACAATATACATTTTCAGAGTGATTTTAAAAACTGAGGGCATATATTTTATAAAGAAACAGTTTTCAAAAAAATTTGGCAACTTTGATAAGGCCTACTAGGCCACAACTGACGGTTCAATACTGACGACTAGTGGCCATAACATATAGTTAATTCCCTGTCAAGTTTTATCTACTAAATTTAAAACAATGTAAATTATATGAAAAACTTTAAAAAGATTTTGTCCCTACAAACATCTAATAAAACACAGGAAAAGCTGTATTTAGAAAGTCTCTTAAAAATATTTTTTTCCAATATTTGCAATTTCTCAAAGTAAAATCCATTTAGCATTTGAAGACAGTTTATTCACATTCACAGAGTTAAATTAACATTCTTTTAGATATATTACTCCAAAAATCACATGTCAAAGAGGTCTTATTTTAAGATTAAATATCTCCATAGGTCTACCCTGTTTCTTTTTTCTAATTTTATCTCCTATACACTGATATTTCAAAAGTCCAGCTGTCTCTATTAAATTTTCAATTTGATTTGAAAGTCAGCAAACTATTATCTGAAAGTATTTTATTTCATAAAAATTTTTTTAACCACAATTAATTTTTTATACTGAAATTTGAGCTCAGGCTCTTGAATCTATGCTCCATCTCCACTCTTTTGTCTGTCTTCTTTTTTTCTTTTTCTTTTTTGTCACAGGGTGCCTGAAACTGCCCAAGCAGGGCTTTTACTTGGGATCGTCTTGCTTCAGTTGCTCAGTGTGATGGACACTAAAATGTGCGACTATACCCAAACCTGTGATTGAATTCTTAAAAAACATTTTGTGACTTTAACCGTATCATCTACGCTACCACATAGTAAACTTTAAAAAATTTAACATCAATTCATCAGTACTTTCTTCCCTGAAAAAATGAGACTAGACAAATAGAATGTATATAAACTTTTGAGTAAAAAAACTTTTTTTTTTTACCAAAAAAGGTTATGTGCAGTTAAATGATCATCTACATTTGAAAACAACATTCATTCTTTCAGTGAGTATTCACTGAGCAGCAGGTCTGCTTTGTAATTAACTCGATACTCCTAAGTCCCAGAAACAGCAATGAGCAGGATGGAAGGAAACCATGACAATCGAGTCTACATTCTAGTGAGGAAGACACATAATAACAGCAGACAAGCAATGATTATAATTTCATTAATTATAAATAAAGCGATATGATAGAGGACAACAGAGCAAAAGTTTTCTGAATAGATAAAAATAATGGCTAAATGATGAGAAGGCATGAAGTATATCGAATCAGAAGAAAAATGTCCACAGCACTAACAAGAAACCATTTTGGTTAGAATACAGGTTTCTTAGTAAAACTTACAGTTAAAGAAGTTTGTTACAAGTTTTAGGGTGGGGAGGCTGAATTGCGGCTGAGCTGGAGGTCAGGGAGCTCCTTGGGAGTAGAGCAAAGCCAGTCCAGCACGTGTCTCATCTTGGTGTTCCTCCCAAGAGCAGCACAGAGAGCTCTGAGAATCTTTCGCTTTCAGTGTTCTCAACAAAACATTGAGACTTGCACTTTTGACTCTGTCGCATGCTTCCCGCTTCTTACTGTTATAAATCAAAATGCAGACCATGCTGGGTTGGGGCCACTTCCCCATCAGACAGGTCCTACCCGGTCCCAGCTTTCCTTTTAGTATGTGTCTAGTTTTTCTTAATCTCCCATCACTCCCTTAGAGTTGCCATCAAAAGAATAGAAATACATGTATATTTTAAAAGAATGGAAATATAATTTACAACTTCAAAGCATAAAGCCAAATATAAAATACATTTCAATGCAATAGGAAACTACAAAGGGGGAAATAAATGAAGAGACTCAAATAATATTTCCAAATATCATAATCACAGTAAGTATGAATAGATTAACCCAGCCAGTAAAATATATGAATTTATCTGAAGT
>PVJX010049012.1:0-11265 GCA_004027295.1 Dolichotis patagonum
GGAGAGGAAGTCAGCAGCAAAACCACAAGGCCCCACCTGGCAGGGCTGATGGGAAAGGAAGTGCAACAGCTGGGTGTCTCGGTGGGACAAGGGGTTCAAACCACAAGAAAGTTTTGGGGACCTGGTGTGGGGAGGACCATGGCACAGGAGGAGGCAGGCTGCAGAGGGTTGACTGAGGGGCCTCTGGACCCATATATGTGGTTGCCAACTGGCTGTGCAGTGGGCACACTGGGGCTCCAGCCCTGCTCACAAGCCACTCACTGCAGCCTCGTCCAGGGCACTCTAAGGATGCGCTCTGAACAGCACCTGAGCGTGGCCAGCCTACAGCCACGCTGCCTCTAGTTGTTGAAGCCTTCCCTGGCCCACCCCGCTCCCTCCCCAGAGCTACAGGAGAAGACTGCAGAGCTGCTCGGGGTGGAACGGACTCTGTTTGTGCCCACCAACACTATGGCCAACCTCATCGCTGGTGAGTTTGCCTCCCAGGCCCTGCGTGCGCCCTGTGTCCCTCCGTGCCCATTCAGGGGTGGCATTTCTGGATTTCTGTTCAGTCTGCCTGCTCGCCACCTGGCAGGAGGTTGGGGAGGGTTTGAGGTCAGCAGGTTTCTGCTGCTCCCCAGCTCTTCCTCCCCAGGGTGCCCTCAGCACACAGCCCTGGCGCCCTATTCCTGTAAGCACAGCGTCCTCGCCCCTTCAGGCTTTCCGGTGGCTTCTTTCTTCCTGCCTCACCTTGTGTACAGCATCACTGTTTCTCAGGG
The DNA here is from genome assembly GCA_004027295.1 of Dolichotis patagonum. Lineage (NCBI taxonomy): Eukaryota > Metazoa > Chordata > Mammalia > Rodentia > Caviidae > Dolichotis > Dolichotis patagonum. Next base: position 756 of record PVJX010049012.1, read on the forward strand.
TGCCCTGGGCCACCTGTCCCCAAGGAGCGGCACCTTGCCTGGCATCTTCCTGCAGGTGGTGATCTGCAGATGTGGCCACAGGCTAGGTACGGGTTTTGTGCCGCGCAGTGTTTACAGTGCAGCCAGCCCGCAGTTGCATATTTAAGGTAATGGGTTTCCAGCCTGTGCTGTTAAGATGTCTTGAAGGAGCAGTTTCCCCACGAGTGTAAGAGACTGGTGAGCTTGCCGTGGCTCTGTAGCTCACCCAAGCCACACGGAGCAGGGCAGACGGGCCCCACAGAATCAATGCCAAGTTCTGCCCTCCTCCCGTCTGTCTCAGTGATGGGTCACTGCCGGCGCCGGGGCTCCCAGCTCCTCCTCGGGCAGGAGTGCCACCTCCAGGTCTATGAGCAGGGCGGGTTGGCTCAGGTAAGGACCAGGTACTGCTCCCCTGGGGCCCTGGACAACCTTTAGCCAGCGCAGGGTGCTCAAGTGGAAACTCGCTTCCCACGTGCCAACTAGGACTTGTGTGTGGTGAAAAAGCCTCACAGAAGCTGCTCAGGGAGGAGGGAGGGACAGCGGCTCTCAGATTTACCACTTGGGGGCAGCAGGGGCCCAGGCTGGCCCCAGGGACACTGGGCTGTTGTTTCTGCCCAGTGCTTGGTATCTTGGGCCCCTGCTGCCCCCTAGTGGGTACTCGGAACATGGCACTGGGGATGGGGAGCCAGAAGACAGCCTGACAAGTATCCACAGAAAAGGTGCCCTCAGCGGGGACATCGCGTCCAGAGGCACAGGAAAGGGCCAAGGCCCGAGCTGGGGCGAAGTGGGCACAGCCTCGGAGGTCTGGCTCTCTGCCACTGGACCCCTGGGCCTACCTGACCCCTACTTTCCCCAATCTGCAGCTTGCTGGGGTGCTCTCTCACCCAATCCCAGACCTGCCCTATGGCATGCTGGACCTGGCTGAGCTGGAGAGGGTGCTTGCTCGGGGTCACGGGAGCCCTTACCACCCCGTGTGTGAGCTCGTGTGCCTGGAGAACACACACAGCAGCTCGGGAGGCCGGGTCCTGCCCATCGACTACCTCCGCCAGGTAGGCCTGCTACCCACCACCCACCCACGGCTGCCACTGAGCCCCCATCTCAGACAGCTGCTCTGTGCCACCCATCACCATCACAGGGGGACACGTGCCAGCCTGAGGCTGAAGGCACAGAGGGAATAACTACTCCAGTTCAGGACTCCTAGTCCCTAGACTCGCCAAGAGCAGAGGTGTCACATGTGCTCTCACAGGGTTCTGAGAGCCACCAAGAACATGGCCACTGCACAGTGGCCCTGGTGAGGCTGTGAGACATTGCAGGTTCCGGCTATCCCTGGTCCTTTGCACAGCCTGTGAGGCAAGGAGGCTGCAGGGTCAGAGTTCCACTGCTTCCCTGTGTGCACACTCAGCCAGCTACCCCAACCTCATGCTCCTGCCTCAGTGGGGACCCTGGAGACCCCCTCATAATGTGTTATGTGGGTTACCAGAGTTGAGACATTAATGCCCTCTGCCTGTGTCAAAATGCACAACATAGAAGAGTCATGGCTGAGGCCATGGCACCGCAAAAGCACTTGCCTAGCATGTGCGAGGCCCTGGGTTCCACCCCGCACCACGTGCGTGCAGGTGTGCCCATCCCACCCCGAGGAGCTGACATGCTTGCCATCAGTGCCTTCCACAGAGGACAGCACTGCGGCTCAGGTCCCACATACCCAGAGCTGGTCACCAAAGCAGGCTCCTGACTCCAGACCTCTGCTGATTCCTCCCAAGGCCACAGTCAGGAGCCTCCCGAGACCCATCCTCCTTGGGCCTGGCCTCGCTGACCCCTGCCTGCTCTTCACCCCAGGTGCACCTCCTGGCCAGGACCTACGGGGCCCGCGTCCACCTGGACGGGGCCCGGCTGATGAATGCAGCAGTGGCCCTGCGTGTGCCCCCTGCCCACATCGTGGAGCACTGTGACTCCGTGTCTCTCTGTTTCTCCAAGGTGGGGGCACCCTGGGCTTGCCTTTCAGGGCCAAGTGGCATGGGGGCACCCTGTGGGAGGCAGAGTTGGGTCTCTGGGCTCCAGGTGCCACCATAGCTGCCCCCTCCAGCCCAGGGACAGGATGCTATGAGTGGGGCAGCGAGAGTTTTTCCTCTTCCTCAGGGCCTGGGTGCACCACTGGGTGCCCTGATAGGGGGGTCCAGGGACTTCATTGAAGAAGCCTGGCGTTTCCGGAAAGCCCTGGGCGGGGGCATGCACCAATCCGGGGTGCTGGCTGCCGCAGCCCTAGTGGGCTTGGCTGACGCCGAGGAGGCGCTGCTGCAGGACCATGGGAATGCCCACAGATTCGCCAAAGGTGCCGCCCTGCCCTCGCCCTTACTTCCCCTTTGCCCCTCAACTGCGCCTGGTGGTGGTGGGGATTCCTCCACAACAGGGCCCAGATGCCCACAAGCCGTATCCCTGAAGCCTGTAGGGTGTTGGGGTTGGCACTGAATCTACAGATCTGCCTCCCAGACCCCATTCCTTGCAGCGTCTGACACCAGCATGCACTCTGTGGGGTCAGGAACCGGGGCCTCTGCAGACCCAGCAGAGTGAGGAGTCTGAGTGTGCATCTTTAACCCCACAGTTGAATACTCACCACAACCTCATAATGTCCCCACTTCACTGATGAGGAAGCAGAGACCCAATGCTAAAATAACCGTCAAGCCTGCGTGACCCCACAGGCCATGTCAGAATTCAGGGCCAATATTTTCTCTGGTACTCCTGGGCTACCTCTCTGCTTTCCCCAAGTGACAGTTCCGGGCAGCAGGGGCCATAGCAGGGTGCTGGGATCGCCTGCGGGCTCTGCTCACTGCAGGACCCGGTCTAGGTCTCCGAGAGCTGGCATCGCCTATCTGCTTTGTGGATCCTGCCACCGTGGAGACCAACATGGTGCTAGTGCGGGTAGATGGGCTGTCACCCACGGAGCTGTGCCAGCGCCTGCAGGCTGTGAGCCCTGAAGAGGTGGCACAGACTGGACACGCTGTGCGTGTGCTGCTGTTTCCCTGGACGGAGCAGTCGGTGCGTGCCGTGTGGCACCGTGGTGTCTCCACCCAGGACACTGACCTAGCACTGAGGAAGTGGGAGTTCGTGCTGAGGCAACTGGAGCCCTGAGCACGGGGTGACCTGGGGCCCCCGTGTCCTGACTAGGACCAAAACCGAGAGAGGTGTGGCACAGTAGCCTGCCAGAAGTGAAAGCCAACCTCTGGGGGAGGTGACACCATCCAAGCTCCAGGTTTCTCTACTGTAACTGATAGGTGACATCCCCACTTTGTCAGAAACAGCCAGGCATAGAGTCAGACAAGATGTGACAAAAAATCAAGGCAAAATACTAAACAGATTTGTACATGATGAGGCTAATGCCTGTATGAGATACAGGACTTAAAATATTTAAGGAATTTCAAGGCAAGATAAAAAACATTTTGAGAACTTAAAACTGTAAGATGACTCCACAGAAGTTCTAGAAATGAAAACCATAATAAATTAAGACCTCAGTGGATAGGCCTGATAGCAGATGAGAAACAGCTGAAGAGAGAATTAGTGATGTGGGCAGTAAGTCAGGAGAAGATATATCTAGATAAATAGATCCAAAGTTGATGTTTTGAATGAAGTAACCAAATTGATGATAACTTCTTGGTAGACATCAAAAACCAGACAGGGAGCACAGATCATTGTTTTGTGTGTGTTTGTTTTGTTTTTGTTGTTTTGAGGCAGAGTCTCAAGATGTAGTTCAGGCTGGCCTCGAACTCATGGAGATCCTCCTGCCTCAGCCTCCCAAGTACTAGGATTACAGGCATGTGTCACCACGCCCAGTTTATCTTATAGATGGTTTTAATGGTAGAAAAAGAATAAAAATCACCTGTATTTTTATCATCCTGGAATAATCACCATTAATGTCTGTATATATTTCATCCTGGACACATATGTACACAAGTGAATCTGTGTGTGTCTGTGTGTGTTTTAAGAAGGGAGACCCATGTTAGCTTTTTATCACAACAATTACAGGAGATAAATTACGAGAGAAAGTTTACTGTGGCTCCCAGTTGCAGAGGTCTTAGCCCATGACAGTTCTGTTGCTTTGGGCCCAAGCACAGACTTTTGGGGGACACCTAAGATTCAAACTAGAACAGTGTCACCTCAGTGCCTAGCAAGCCCCTTGCAGGAGTCCAGTGGCTTTCTCTGGAATAGCAGCTTCAGCTTAAGAGTACCAAGCTGAGACCTCAAGTGGAGGTGGCCAGGCAGCTGCAGGAAGTACTCGCATAGCGCTCCAGAGGAGGCAGTGGCTTGGTGACATCTTGGGCTATGGTGAGTGTGGCAGGAGAAACTCAGGGCGCTGCAGCAGGGAACCCTCCAATTACTGCTCTGCTCCTGGGAAGAACCCAGATATGCACTCTGGAGACCCAGGACTGGGGACTCCCCAGGCCTCCCGAACTGCTCTCCTGCGCTCGAGGAGCTGATAACTCAGAGACTCAATAGAAGGCCAGCACCTCTTCACCTGCCACCCCCCTCTCCTGGGCTGCTCCATCTGGGACACACACGAGCAGACAGGCATGGGGTTAGTTAGCCATTGCTGGGTAGCAGGTTCTCCCAAGCAGCAGCACCTTAGCACAGTAATCGTTAGTTCTCGTAGATTCTGTGGGCTCAGGGCCGAGGAATGGCTCAGTCGAGTCCTGGCTGCAGAACAGCGAGTCCATGCCACGTCTTCCGCAGTGCCACCCCCGCCCCAGCAGGCCTGCTGGGCTGGCTGCAGGTAGAGGCCTTGTAGCTGTCTCTGTGGGAGTGGCTAAGGCAGGAGCTGCCAGGACACCCAGGGCAGCCCTGACTCAGTGGGGCAGAGCCCATAGGGCGGCAGGAGAGAGGCCCAAAACCAGTCCCCTCAAGCTAGCAGGGCCGCCCACACACTGAGGCCCAGGGCCTGCCAGCCCCTGCTGGCCTGGGAGGAAGAAGCAGGCGCGCACCTGCAGATGGCCTCGCTGGATGCACAAGGACGCGTGGGTGCCCGACACCTGCGAGAGATGGCCGCACGCACGGGCACACGCAGCTGGTGACTGTTTCCCCGGCAGTGTTCGTGAGGCATCGGCGTGTATCACCCATTCTGAAAAATCCTAAGAGAAAAATAACACGCTTGTACTGTACACATCGCAAGCAGACTGATGGAAGGGCACATCACACAGAGCCCCTGTGTGGGGCCGGGGACGGAGCTCAGTGGCACAGCTCAAGTCCGGAGTTCGATTCCTGGTGCCAAAAGCTAAACAAAACCAAAAAAAGTTCCTGCATGGAGTGGCAAACAGCAGCAGGAAGGGGAGCGCCTCTCGTCTGTCCTCTGTGGGTCCTGCCAAAATTGTGCCATCCAGGGCTGGGGATTTAGCTCAGTGGCTTAAGTGCCTGCCTGGCAAGCATGAGGTCATGAGTTCGATCCCTGGTACAAAAAAAAAAAAAAAAATTGTGCCATCCCTCCCCATGTCCCCAGAAGCTTCCTGTGGCTATAGAAGCAATAAAGGGAGCCTCACGGGGTGCCATCTTCCCCAGCACACGGCCCTGAGCTCAGGAATGCTCCATACCTGAAATGGGGCTGTCTGGGCTCCCAGGTACTACACAGCCCCTGGACCCCCTTTCCCTGTCCTACAGCCACGATAGAACCAACAAAAATGGGTCGCCCCAGCCCAAGGGGTAAGAGACAACACAGGGGGCCCACCCTGTCCACGCAGGTCTCACTTTGGACCAGCCATGGGCTGGGCTTCTGCCTTCTGCTCAGGAAGTCTGCAGCTGAGTCTGGGGTACACGCCTGTATCCCCAACACTCAGAAGGCCGAGGCAGGAGGGCCGTGAACTCAAAGCCAGCCTAGGCTGCACAATTAGTTCAAGACCAAACTGAGCTCTGCCACAAAAAAAAAAGTCTGTCACCAAAACTCTAGGCCCAGCCCTGGCTCTGTGCGGCCCCAGCTCCTCAGGCTAAGTCTAACCCTTTTCTAGGCCACCTCGAGCAGCTGAGGCATGGCCCCCAAACAGTCTCCTTAGGATGCCCAGATACCCAGAGGGGGCAGCTATGGGGCCAGCAGGAGCATGGCCACCCCAGGACAATGACAGATAGAGCCTAGGGACCACTCAGCTGGAAGCAGCAAGGAGAGGGACCCACCTGCCTGCAAACCAGGGAGGCCTCTCTGCACCTACAAACATAAGGAGCCTGGACCCCGTTCCCATCCTTTGCCCCTGACCCTGCTGTGGGGAGTGGAAGGACAGAGGTCTGGGGGGCACCATCTGCAGGGTCCCTGGGTGCGGTCTGGGCCTCAGCCTCCCCTCTGTAATGGGCTGAATGGTAACCACGTGCAGGACAGTGGGGCTAAAAAACAGGGGAGCGCAGGGAGCCCTAGCCCTCTCCCAGGATGGTCCCCGGTCCCTAGGAATGGGGCACAGCAGGACTGATGGGGGCAGTGCAGCCACACCCCAAGAGGCCAGGGCACCCCTGAGCACCAAGGAGCAGAAACACCTCACCGACTGCAGCCCAGAGATCAGGGATCTCCTTTACCTCTAGAAGAAGTGAGCCGGGCGGTGCTGAGACCTCACGCGGGCTGCTCAGCGTCCTACCCCGGGCTCCAGCATGACCAGTGACCTCTGGGCATATGGGGGGGGGACCCAGCAGCCCCCCTACCCTGCTACCCCTGGGACTCAGACGACCACAGAGCGCTGGCTCAGGCTGAGAGCGGGTGCACAGGAGAGGAGCCCCAGGCCAGGGCGGCAGCGCAGCTGAAGAGGATGCCCACGCCCTGCACGTGCTGTGCGCTCCTGGCGGGGCCTCCCCACGAAGGCCAGGTGTGAGTAGCTGACACAAGTGCTGACCCCTGCCAGGACACCTGGGGAGAGGGGGCAGGGCAGCCACTCCCGGGGGGCTTGCAGACAGAGCCTTGGGGTCCCCATGCATTCAGGGCCTGACAGGCACCTCGGCACCCTGTGCCCTCTCCTGGTCCGCGCTGATGAGCCTCACTCTGGTCCCTCCAGTCACCTCCTTGTTCCTGAGGTCAGGAAGGCAGGAAGGGCCCAAACTAAGGTGCTGAACTCTGAGGTTTGGGGGGCTCACCCCACAGCCCCCCTTTCAAACAGCTCCACCTGTGCCCCCAACACACAGTTGGGCAGCAATGGACTGAATTTGGGGAATAACGTGAAGCCGAACAGGATGGGAGAGACAGGCGTGGGGGGGCGGCACCCTACAAAGGACCACCTGGGCCCTCAGGGCTCCTCAGAGATGAGGTGCAGATGCAGGCGGCGTGGCCTCACCTGCGAGGTCAGGGCTGCCCCCCGCCAAGCCCTCCAAACTCCAGCTGCCTCCCACCACCTAAGCAGTAAGGTGCGGAATAAACCCCTAAGCTGGGAGCTCCCTTTCACCCCCCAAATCCTCTGGAGGACGGGGACCCAAGCTAAGCTCCCGACAACCTCTCTCCCACCTCAGGCCTCCTGAATTCCATCCCCGGGCTGGCTCGCAGTCTGCTGGACGCTCACAGTGGAATGCATCCCTGTGGGCCCTGTGGTCCTATCTCAGGGAAGGGACCCCCTTGTCTCCCTACCCCTTCTTACAGCGCTAGTGAGAGGGTGAATTGGCCTCAGGGGTGTCTCTCTGGGGCGACCTTCCTCATCTGAGCCCTCTGCTCTGCTCCCCACAGTACTGGGGACCACAGACCTTCAGCATTGCAAGCCAGAGTCAGGCCCGCCCTGGCTCATCAGGACCTGCAATTGTCTCCTGAGACATGTGCACCCCACCTAGACCCTGAGCAAGGGGTCTCAAGCCAGCTGAGCCTCAGGTCCTTGTGCCTCTTGAGTCCCCGCCTGCCATAGGCACCAGTGTCCTCCAGTCCCTCTGCCCGCATTGGCACCTTCTACTCAGAGGAGAGGCTTCCTGTCACCACAAGCTTTCCTGGGTACATTCCCAGTCCAATTTCTGCTCTCAGTGGCTCCCCAACATCCTCTTAGTTAGATTTTAGACACTTGGAGTCTCCCAGATCATAGCTGACACTGATCACTTCTGAGTTCCTTCTTGAGGAGACCTCAACTTTGTATGGGTCACCTTGGTTTGTGATCATAACCAAGGAGCCCACCCCCTCCTCACTGAGCCCAGTGTCCCCTGGGGAGGGCAGCAGCACTGGCCAGGAGGAGGCCCAGCCCTGGTGGTCCTTGCTGCCATGGCCATGGGAGTAAAGCTGCTGTGAGACGCTGGACCCAGCTCAGACCTGGCCCCACATGACCAGGGTCACTCGGGGCTCTCCTTAGGGGGCACCAGTCCACCTTCAGAACAACCACCCAGGGAACGTGCAGGGAACTTGGGTCCCTTCTGGCCTTGGAGAGTCTGGAAAGTTAGTCTCAGACTTTGCAGACAGCGCTGCAGAGCCCCTGGGGACGCTCAGGCCAGCCTGGCACACAGTGAGCCACTGCACCATGCAAGTCACAGTCTGGGCCGCAGCTGGGGACACTGTCAAGGACCCTGATGCCCCTCCTCACACTACTATGGCCTGGCCCTGCACCATCTGTGCCAATGGCCTGCCCCTCCCCCCAGGAATCCCCAGGACAGTCTGGGAGCATGAGAAGTAGGGACAGGAGCTGGACTCACAGCTCTCAGGGCCATCAGAGCTGGTCCTGGACTCACTATGGAGACCCTCCAGCTTCCTAGGCTGTTGGGTCTGTACCAAGACCCCCAACCCCCCAAATGGCGAAGGTTGAAAGGAATGAGACAAGCAGTATGGTCTTTAGGGCTGCAGGACTGAAACCCTTGGCGGAGCCCGTCACCCTGCTAGCTGCCGGCCAGCTGACCCTGGGCAGCCCAATGTATTTAATCAGAACAAGCAAGGAGCCGAGTGGATGATGGAGGAAACCTGAGCAGGATCTTGGGCGGGGTTCGAGGACCCCTCAGAGCAACAGACGATGCTAATTAAGGAAAACTATCCAGAAAGTCTCCAGGTGGCCTCTGCTGTGGCCTGTCTTGCCCCCTGAGGTGTCTCCTCATTCCCGGTTCAGCCATGCCAGGGCCACGCCACAGCCCTGCACGTGTACTCAGCCTCAGCGCTCCCCAACACTAGGCCAGGAATTTCCAGCCTGGCACCCTGTGTCCAGGCCCAGCCAGAGGCACTGCTGCCAGAAAAGCTAAGGACCCAAGATACTCTGTCCCCAGGGTACCACTATCCCAGGGGGGACCTCTAGCCCCAGGAAACCCAGGCTCAGCATAGCTTAAGGGGAGCAGAGAGGATCCCCCAGCACTCCAGACTCACCCCCCAGCAAGAAGTAGCAGGCGGGGCATAGCAGCAGAGGGACGCTCTGGGTCAGGGAGCCGAGCAGGCCACAGACCCAGCCATACACAGTGAGGACCGGGCTCAGCGGCAGGCCCACAGCGATGGTGCAGTGCAGCGCTGAAGAAGAGGGGGCCCAGGGGCGGTGGACAGGACCCCTGCCCCAGGAGGGTGGGAATGAGCTCAATGCCCCACCTGCTCTACGCCAAGTGGAGCTGAGGGGTTGACGCCCTATCTCCATGGTAACCACCAGACCCTCCCAATGGCCACCCCTGGTGCTGGCATAGGCTTGGAGAGGCAAGGGTGAGGGAGGTCCCCTGGTGCCTTCCCCAGCCCATCTGCAGGTTGCTGTGGTACAGCAGTCACATGCCCACCAACCCAGTAGATTGCAACAGCAAAGGCAGGCCGTTACCACTGAAGGGAAACTGAGGCACGGGGATGGCAGAATAGCAGGGAGTCAGTGGGGCACCTGTGGTCAGTACCCAACTACAGAGCATGGATGAGCTACAGGTGGACATGTCCTTTGGGAATTGCAGGGTCACAGGAAGTGGTTCTGTGGGGTGGGGATGGGGTGGTTCAGGTCTCTGCCTAGCCCCAAGAAGCAGGAAGGATGCCGAGGTAGCTCTGCCCCCGACTCAGAGGAGACCCTGCACTGAGGGGGAGGTGTCCAGGCCCTTGCTGGCCAAAGGGTCCACGAAGGGGACACAGCTGTTCTGTCCTGGGAAGCCAAAGTGCAGAGCAGAGGCTGGACACTGGGCCCCCCAGGAGACCCCAGAGCCACAGGTCACGCTGAAGCCACAGACTCCAGAGGCTTGGGGCTCTGAATGGCAGCAGAGGCCCAAGACCTCTCATTGGGTTTGTTTCCATGGACAGGCCGAGAGCCCCCCCAGGGAGTGCTCTGGCGTTCCCAAAGCACATTGCCATGGGGAGACCAGTCTGGGTCTCAGGAGGAACCAGGTGAATGAAACAGGGCTGGACGGCTCGGCTTGGGACCCTTCACAGTGTGTAGGCTTTCAGATGCACACGCGTGCACACTCACCTATGCACACGCGAGCACACACACGTCAGGAGACGGTGGATAAACAGCCGAGTCCCCACCACTGCACGCCGGTAATGCACACGTGGCACTCACAGCCATACCCTCTCCCACTCCCGTGTTCATGTACATCACACACATACCCACCTGAGCTCACACACGCCACTCTTTCACAC
>PVJX010049013.1:0-11256 GCA_004027295.1 Dolichotis patagonum
TCTCTTCTATGAGCTTTTGATTTAACTTCTTCTTTTTCTAGAAGCTTGAAATGAAGCATTAGATTGTTTATTTGTGCTCATTCTGTTGTTTTGATATGACTATTTATTGCTATATATTTCCCTGTTAAGACCACTTTCATTGCATCCAACAAATTACTATAGGTTGTTTCTGCATTTTCATTCAATTGTAGGTATTGCTTTATTTCTTCTTTAATTTCATCTGTAGCCCATTGGTTGTTCAAAAGTTTGTTATTTAATTTCCATGTATTTATGCCTACTTTGCAGTTTCTTTCACATTAATTTCCAATTTCAGTGTGCTATGGTCAGATAGTATACATGGGACAATCTCAATAACTTTGCATTTACTTAATAATATTTTATGGGATAATATATGGTCTATTTTGGAGAATGTACTGAGGGCAGCTGAGAAGAATGTGTATTCTGATTTGGTTGGGTGGAACACTCTGTAAAAATCTACTAAGTCCAATTGCTTGCAGGTATGATTCAGTTCTATTATTATTTTGCTGATTTTTTTTGTCTAGTTGATCTACTTCTTTGTGACAATGGGTTGGTAAGGTCCCCTGTAATAATTGTTTTCTTGTGTATTTGGTTTTTCATGTCCTTTTGTATCTGTGTTACATAGTTGGGTGCTCCTGTGTTTGGTGCATATATATTTATAATTGTTAGTTCTTCCTCTTGAATTTTTTCACTTACGAGTATGTAGTAACCATGTTTCTTTTAAACATTTTCAGTTTGAAGTACACATTGTCTACAAATAGAATATTTACCCCTGGGGGTTTTTTTTGTTCCTGTTTCATGGAATACTGTTTTCCATCCTTTGACTTTTAATCTATGAGTTTCTTTTCAAGTCAGATTCGTTTCTTGTATACAGCATATTGTGAGATCCTGTTTCTTGATCCATGCCATTAATCTGTTTCTTTTGATATGTGAATTGAGCCCATTTACATTTATAGATATCACTGATATATACTGACTTGACTTTGGCATGTTGCGTTACTGTTGTTAGTTTCCTGCTTTTCTCCCTTGTTTACTTTCTTGTCCAGCCTGGTGATGTCTTTCTGTTGTTGTTCTGGAGATTGTGGTCATTTTTATCTCTCTCTAGGATGTCCTTCAGCACTGTTTCTAAGGTTGGTTTGGTGGATATGAATTTCTTTAGTTGTTCTTTGTCATGGAAGTATCTTGTTTCTCCATTAAATTTGAAAGACAATTTTGCTGGGTATATTATTCTGGGTTGAAAGTTGTTTTCTTTTAGGGCTTGAAATATCTCACTGCAAGCTCATCTTAACCTGAATGTTTGTGCTGAGAAGTCTGCTGTGATTCTAATAGGCTTTCCTTGGTAGGTGACTTGTGCCTTTTCTCTAACAGCTTTTAGTATTTTGTTTTTATTCTTTATGTCTGAGACCTTCATTGTTATATGTCTGGCTGTAGGTTTATGTTTATTATGACTGTGTGGCATTCTATGTGCCTCACTTATTTGTATATCTGATTTTCCCCCCATGTTTGGGAAATTTTCTGCCATTATTTGTGTGAACCACTTAGCTATGTCCTTTCCATTGCCTCCTGCCTCCTCACTAATGCCTATTATACTAACATTGTTTCTCCTGGCATCATCTTGTAGCTGTTGGATTGCCATTTCATGCTGCTTTGTTGTTTTTATAAGTTCTACCCTTTCAAGGTCGCTATCTGGGATCTTGTCCTCGAGGTCCAAAATTCTATCCTCAGTTTTATTTAAATGGATTTGCAAGCTTTCAATGCAATTTTTTGCTTCTTGCATATCTCTTTCAATTTATTTCATAGATTATGCTTGTTTTCTGCATTGTTCATTCAAAGTTTCAATCAATTTCCCATGCTCCTGTAGTTTCTTATCTATTTCTTCTCTATCTATATTGAGCAGCTCATTTACTAAGGTTGTTACTTTTGTCTTTACATAAGACATTATTTCTAACTTGAGTTTCTCTATAGCCTCACGGGTTTGTTTCTTTACTTCATTTGCTATCTTTTCAGAGATTTCTGGTGTATGAATTTTGGGGTCCTCTATTTCATTACCGCCTGCACTTGCCCCTGATGGATTAGATGTTTGGGATTGCATTTTAGCTTTTTGTTTCTTCATTTTACCTTTTGGGTGAATTTTTGGTCTTTCTATTCCAACAGTCACAACTTTCTGCAGTGTGTGTTTCAGGGTTCTACTGTGTGGCTGATGTTTGTCAAATTGCTGGGTACCACTATGAATAGGAGATCCAGTCTCCTATATTCCTCCTACTGTGCCTGTTGGGTGAGTCCTATATTCTTTCTGGGCTTACTCACCCAGATATATTGATGTAGGGCAACTCTTAGTTCCCGCTGTTGTTATAACTTCAGGTTGTTGCAGGTCACCAGGTTTTCCTGGCTATAGTGTTTGTGTCAGCTGAGGCCCTACTGTGTCACTGAGGGTCTCACAACTTCTTTTAATTTCCTCTAAGTTGAGGAGGGGTGATATTGGCACACTCCTCAACCTGTCTTATGTTCTGTGTGGGGAGGTGGTTACCCACTCTCTTGCCAGGTTAGCCAAGTCTTACACTTGGAGAGAGTTTCACTTCTGCTCCTATTTACCCACTGCAAACCTCTATTTTATGGGGAACTCACCACACTGACTGAAGCCTGATGAGGTCTTCTGTTTGGGTGAGTGGTTCCTGAGCCTCTCATCAAGCCAGCATGGTAGTTCACTGTAGTCCAATGTTCCAGGTGGAAGGGCGGGTCCAGCAGATGTGATCCCAGGCAGCTCATGCCTGAGGCAGGTATCCTAGATGCTCCTGGAGTGGGGGATCCAACAGTGGCAGTCCCAGGCACTCAGGCCCTCTGCCACTGGTCCCTGCAATGTTCCCTGTGGGCAAAGGGTAGATCTTGCACTCCTGAGCAGCCCCAGCTCTCAGCAGGTCCCTGCGATTTTCCCAGTCCAGAACAGCCCGTGCCAAGCTGCCGGTCTCTGAAATGTTCCCTATGGGCCAAGGGTGGGCCTACCAGCCCCGAACAGCTCAGACTGAGCTTCTGGTCTCTGTGATGTTCCCTGCAGGCAAAGGGCCTCAGATGTTCTTTTTTGTGGAATAATCTTATTCCCCATAAATTTTGAAAGACAGTTTTGCATGATACATCAATCTGGGTTGAAAGTTATTTTCCTTTAGAACTTGTAGTTCTTAACGCCAAGCTTACGTGTTTGTGCTGACAAGTCAGTTGTGATTCTGATGGACTTTCTTGTATAGATGACATGTTTATTTTCCCTAACAGCTTTTAAGATTCTACTCTTGTGTTGAATTTCTGGAAAACTGACTATGATATGCCTGCATGTAGATTTTTTTTATCATTTCTAATTGTAGTGCTATATGCCTCACTTATTTGTATGTCAAATTCTTTTTCTCTACCAGGAAAATTTTCTGTCATAATGTCTATGAACATGTTTTTAATGTCATTTGTCATATCTCTCACTTGATCATTGACTCCTAATAGTCTTAAGTTATTCTTTGTCTCATCTAGCAGCTACTGGATTGATTTCTCATGGTCTCTAAACTAGTCTTGAGAACTCTTTGTTTTTCTGGTTTCTAACTGCAAGCCTGTCTTCAATATCTGAGATCCTGTCCTCACATTGGCATAGTCTGCTTAGCATTCTTTCAGTGGAGATTTTGCTCTCCTGGATATCTGCTTGAATATGCTCCTTTAATTTCATTTCTTTCCTATACTGTGCTTCCATAATTTGCTTAAGTTCATCTATGTTTTTGTCTATGTCTGCTCTAACATCAGTAAGCATGGTGTGTATTTTGATAAGCTCTGTAGTTATTTCAGAGATTATTTCTGATTTCCTTTTTCCCAGAGCCTCACTCAGTTGCTTTTTTGGTACCACTTTACAGAGACCTGGTGGGGGCTTTCAGATGTCCCACCTCATTGCCCCCTTGATTTTCCTTTGGTGAACTCAATGTCTGGGGTTGCATCTTGTTTAAGTGTATTCTCATTTCCTTTCTTTTTTTAGTTTAATATCTGGTATGAGGCTTGTAAGTTGCCTATGATGGGTTGATTTATGTGGTACTTAGGGCACTTTGGTGGCAATTACTTCTCTGAAGTATTTCCCACTTGTAGTTGGTTTTTGAATTTTGAGTGTGTTAGAAGATCTTACTTCTTCAGTTTACTGGAGATGAGAGGTTGTTGTTCATTTGACTTATTCCCTGATGCTTTGGCCCTTTGGTACTGTGCCACAGTATTTTGTGTTGCCCTTAGTTAATTTCAGTTATTGATTATCAGGGCCAACAGATGCTTGGAACAATTATGTCAATTTTGGCTGTAGTGGTACTAATAAGATCAAACACAGTATAGAACAAGCCACTATTTGCAACTTTTAATCATATGAACTAGATTTGTGATTATATAATAAAATATAAAACAAGCCAATGTTTTGTATTAACTCTCTATATACCAAGATATGGGCAACCATTTGGAAGAAAACAAATGACAATATGATAGATAGTGAAGATCTCTGTTTGTCTAGCTTTGAAATTTATGGTTTATTATGTCCCATTTTGTTCTGTTTTGTTGTGTTTAATTTTATCCCCTTTAAAATAAAAAAAACAAGGCAGATAATTATATGCAATATGTAAGTTTAATGTGTCAATTTTGTCCTTGGGGTTAACATAAAGTAGATTAAGGAGAAAATAGAGAAATGGGAAAAGAGAAAGAGATTATAAGTAAGATTGGAGGACAAAGATGGACCCCACTAACTTGAGGAAACTGATGCAGAAGACTGAAAAAAGAGAGGTGGAAGAGATAAAAGGTAGAACAGAATAGAACCACACCCACAAATAGTGTAGAAACCACTGTCACACTCACTACAAAAAATAATGAAAAGGAAAGGGAGGTAAAAAGTAAACTAAATAAAACAAAGCAAAACAAAAAAACAAGCAAATAAAAATAATCCACTCCCAGGATTCTCTCTGGGTTCACTAGTTGACAGCCTATGGAGACAGAGTCACAAATCATGCCACTGTATCCCTGCAAGCCAGCCGTTGCTTTACAGCAGAGTAGTAGATAAACTTAGCAGGTGTGCCCTGAGACCAGACTCATTGGATTTACTGCAGTCCAAGCAATTTCCATTAGTCTTCACCCCACTAGGAGCTGCTGGAGGAAACCAGCAGCAGTTCTGGTTCCAGGCTTATCTGGCTCAACTCCAAAATGGCTCTTGGCCAATTGCTCTCTCCCACAGGAGGACTGAGTCCCCTTAACTCACCTCCAGCCAGTACAATCCTCCATATCTGCCACTTCCCTCCACTCCCACGTCTCTCTGCAGAAGCCTCTGTGTTCACCAGCCACCACAATCACTGTGACATGTGTCCCCAGATTCCAACAGCTCCTCTCTCACAGTAAGTACAGTTCTGGATGAAGGTGTTGCCAGCTACCACCATCTTCTTTCTTGAAGTTTTTCTTCCCTTTTTCATACTTGTGATGCCACCATCATTTGCTCTCTCAAGTATTTTATACTCCTAAAATAGACAAAAGTTAATTCACCTGTCTTTTTACAAATGTGCTTTAGATGTATTTCTTCCTAGTTTGAAGGATTTTGTGGTTGGAAAGTAATGCTCAAACTTTCTTGAAAGCTGGGATAGGTGACCATTTAACAACTGGAAGAAAGAAGGTCCCAACTTAAAAACCTATGCTAATATTAGAAATATTTCAAAAATACCAGCATTTTATCATTGCATTCATAATTTCAGTTTGACTTTAAATACATCCACTTTATCTGGTAACTTGAACACAGTTGCGATTCTCCTGTGTAACTGATAAAAGCCTCATTCTGTTGCTGCCTAAAAAAGACAATGACACTAGAGAAAGAATGACAAGAAAGAGCTTCATCAATGGCCAAAGAATAGAGGAGAGGATCTCCATTCTTCAAAAAAGTTTCTAAATTCCAGATAATTGAGGATTACAAATACAGGAATCCTGGGTTGGAGATTTCTTTCAGCACCCTAAGTGCCTGCTTGGCAAGCATGAGGTCCTGATTTCAATCACCAGTACAAAAAAAAAGACTACAGGAATCCTGAGGAATGCTTACAGTCTCATAAAAGGAAGGAATGTTCTTCTTCTCCTGAGAATGGTTAGTGATTGACCAGAGACTAAACTGACATTTCTTTTGCTCCTTTTTTTGGTCTGGTGTTTGTAGTCATGGCAGCTGGTGTGTGTCTTTAGCCCAAAAACTAAGACCACAAAGATACAGACACAGGGGGAAGACAAAGATGCCATGGCTTTCATCCTTTTACAGTTACCTTATCAGTTCTCTGGAAGCCCAAGTGAAGAGTCAATGTTTTCAGCAGTAGCATTTAAGTCCCTGAATGGTAACAGAAAATCATTATTAACATGACACCCATACAAAGATGCTATCTGCAGCAATCTACTGGAGGATTACTAATGTATTGTCTAATTGTGTGATCTCTAAAGTTAGTGATTTTTTAAGTTGAACAAGGGTAAGTGTAGCCAAAGAGTTTATTTAGGTTTCTCCTCAATAACAGTACCATTTCAAATAGGATCAAAGTTAATATTATCCTAGGAATAGTCTAGCAAACAACTGCAAATTGAGTCATTTAAATAACAGAATTTTGTTCCTCTTGTGTGGAGACCAGAAGTTTGAAACAACAGTTGGCAGGGCCAAGTTCCCTCTGCATCATCTATGGGAGAATTTTGTCTGTCATTTCTCCAGTTCTGATAACTATTGACCATTCTCAGTATAACTTGCTATGTAACTCCATCAGTCTAGTATGCCTCAATTTTTACCCAGTCTTCTTTTTGTGTCTATTTAACAATTAATTTTGTTGGTACACTTTAGATATACATAATGATCACATTCATATAGGGAATTAAAACACATCTTGATTATTCTGTTTTCCCCAATTCCCTCCTCTGCCTTGAATACCTCTTCTCTTCCTTAATAAATAAAGCTTTGTTTCCATTATTTTTCTTCTACTCTATTTTTTTCTTTTCCCTTCCTTCCTTTCTCCCTACCCCTCCATTGCTTGCCTCCCCACTTGAAAAATATCTTCCTATTTCCCAATATGTATTACATTTTAGTCCTAGTTTTTCCTTTTAGTTTCTCACACAAGATGAACAATGTGATATTTTAAAATGTGTATCTTATTTATTACACTTAAGAGTCTGGTCTCAAGGTGCATTCATTTACATAGAAGTATCTCAAGTTTATCTTTCTTCATAGCTGAGCAGTACTCCATTATATTTTTTAAAAAATGTCTTCTCTGCCAATTTATATGGTGATTGGAAGTTATACTGTTTCCAAAATTTAGTGATCACAAATTGTGCTCTTATAAACATGGGTGTGCATACATCAGTGTAGTATGATGATTTTAATTCTTTTGGGAAGATACCAGAAAGAGTAATAGCAGGGTCAAATGAACTTTCTGGTTTTCATTTTTTGTTGTATTTGTGTTTTTTTGTTGTTGTTGTTGTTTGAGGACTCTCCACATTGATTTCCCCAGAAATTGTACCAATATACAAATGTAACAACAGTGGACAAGTATTTCTTTTTTGATAATAGTTGTTCTTTCTGAAGTGACATGGAATCCCAGTAAATGCATTAACTTGCATTTCTCAAATGACTAGTGATGATGAACAACATTTATATAGTTATTTGCTGCTTGTATTTCTTCATCTGAGAAGTGTCTATTGATTTCAAAGCCCATTTTTGAATTGGGTCTTTATGTTTGGAGGATCTTATATTCTGAATTCTTTATATATTCTAGATATCAATCCTCTGTCTGAGGAAAAGCTGGTAGAATAATTTTTCCTGTGGTTTGACTCTTCACTCTATTTCCTGTGGTTTGACTCTTCACTCTGTTTCCTGTGGTTTGACTCTTCACTCTGTTAAGAATTTCTTTCCCTTGGGAATACATTTTTGATGAAATGAGATCCAGTTGTTGATTCCTTGTAATAGTTCTTGTGTAATCAGGATTTTGTTCATAAAGTCTCTGCCTACATCCATCTTCAAGAGTTGTATGTATTGTATCTTCCAGCATATTTAGTGTTTCTGTTGTAATAGTCAGATCTTTGATCTATTATAATTTTTGTTTAGAGTGTGGTGAGACATAAGGGTCTAGGTTTAATTTTTGAAATGTGAAAAATCAGATTTCTTAGCACTGTTTATTAAAGAGCCTATCTTCTTTCCAGTGAAGGTATTTGGCCCCTTTACCAAAAGTAACATGGTTGTACATGTTTGGAGTTGTTCTTTGATTTTTTAATTTGCTTCATTGATCCTTACCTCTGGATTTTTTGCAGTGCCATTATGTTTTTTATCATAGTATCTTTGTAATACAATTTAAAGTCAGAGATTGTGATGTCCCCAGCCTTGCATTTTGCCCAGAATTCATTTTACAATTCTAGATCTCTTCTAGTTCCAAATGAACTTTAGTGTCTTTGAGGTGTACTATTGACATTTCATTTGAAATTACATGAACTCTACATAACAATTTTGGAAGTATGGCCAATTTCACTATATTGGTTCTTCCTACCTAAGAACAAGAGATATCATTCCATTTCTCATATACTCTTTGATTTTTTTATAGTAACATAGTTTTCATTATAAACGTTTTAATTTTTTTTTTATTTTAAGAAGAATAAAACAAAAGAGGGCAGAACAAAGCAGATCAGAACAGAGTAACATAAGCAACACAATACTTTACAATAAGACAACTGGACATTAACAGTAGCTGTCAAAATACCTCTTTCTCTTCTATAGTTGAGCATAGTTTCAGATACAATAATATCAAACATAACACAATAGTATAAAACCATTCCAGAGATTTATTTTTTATTTTAAAGAGAAAAATAAATAATGGAAAAATATAGCAGCAAACAAATCAAGAAAACAGCAACAAAACCCAAATGACAGCAACAACAAAAGCCAAATGACAACAACAATAACGAAGAACGACAATAGCTATATATGTTTTCAAAACAAGATGATAGAAATTTAACAATGGTGGTTATATTACATATCTTTATCTCCAAAACAGTTGCTTAGGCTACCAGATATGCTAACCTAAAACAAAACAATAAAATGGAACAAAACTTTGGATTTCAAAAACAAGACAGAAGAAAATCCCCCACAGTTACTATAATGCATATGGTTATAATCCAAATAAATGCTCAGACTAACAGCTTTAGGCATGCAAAGTCAATCGAATAATATAAGCATTAATTTTTTTTTACTCCAGTTACTATCATCTCAGCCTGACTTCCTCCAAGTCAGTCTATTGCTTACGGGTAGGGGTTTGCTCTTCATGTCTCCTAGCCTGTGCACCAGCTGGCTCATGGGAATGCATGGTTTGGCTTCTTGATTCTCTTCCTCTTCCCCATGGTGTTTGTACTGAATCATGAGAAGGTGTGGTTTCTGTTTTTAATTTCTTTGTTAGATTCATTTTTAAGTATTTCATTTTATTTTATTTTTATTTTTATTTTAAAGAGGATAAAATTAAACACAACACAATAGAACAAAATGGAACACAAGAAAGCAATATAGGAGACATAAATTTCAAAGCAAGATAATCACAGATTTTCACTATCATATCATGTCATATCATTCACTATCATATCATATCATATCATATCATATCACATTGTTTTCTTCCAAATAGTTGTCCATATCTTCACATACAGAAAATTCATACAAACAACATAGTATGGAACTGACCTGAACAGGATGAGAAAGGCATTTTAGGTCTTCAAGACCAGACAATAAGGAAGCCAAAAATGGCTGTCATAGTGTCTCTCATTTTCTTCAAACTAGCTGTCCATACCTTCGTGTATGTTGAACTTAAACAAAACAAAACAGGCTAAAATCACTCTGAACAAAGAATGATAGCATTGCTGGATTTCATATCATGATGCTATGGAATCAGTACTGGGTACTGTAGTTTCTCTTTTTCTTCAAAGTAGTTATTCATTTCATCATGCATTACATAATTGGTTCTCATAAACTGTTTATAAGTTCTATGCATGCATGAGTCTCTACATGTATATCTCTCCTTTCTGTATTAAAGGGAAAAACAAAACAAAGCAAGACAAAACACAACAAATTCCTAGAAAAACATGAAAAAGAAAAGTTATATAAAACCACAATACAAGGTGATCTACAATGGTTACTATGATGTCTCAGCAGTATATAACAGCATTAATAAAAACAAAATATTGGAGACATTATAAGACTTCAAAAGCAGGTTATAATCAAACCAGAGTGGGTATCCTAGTGAATCTTGTCATGTTCAGTAAAGTTGCCTATACTCTTAGAATTGATACTATCAATCATAACAGATTTGAATAAAATCAGTCAATACAAAACAGCAATCTAACAAACCAGATCCAAATAAGATCAGTCATAATAAGACAGTGTAATTATACAGGGCTTCAGTTTAAGTTAATAGGAAATTAAGGATGATTACCATAATATATCTTGCTCTTTTGGGGATTGCTGTCTGTGTCCTCAAATCTAGTGTAGGTAGACAAACTGGAACAGAATATAATCCATCTAAAAAGAGTGGTGAGAATAATATAGATTTTAAATCTTGTTACCCTATTAACAATATCCTCTGCCTTGCTTTTTTACACAATTCCTCCCCTTTCACTCCCACAGGTGCACTGCCCATTTTGGGTCCCACTAACCCCCTCAGTTTTTAGATTGGGGGCAGCAACCTGCTATTTATCCTAACTGGTTCTGAACCTCCTGACTCCTGGGCTTGATCTCAAGTTGTATTCCTTTACCTATAAAAGCCTCAAGGTTTTCCTTCGATACAGCTGAGTAGTTCTCTACTGCACAAAAGTATCATGTCATTTCAACTTATCTGCAGGTGCTGGTCAAGATCAATTTTATTGATCTCATTGTGAAAGATGTGATTTATGTGGTTGACTCAGAGTGCTGGGAGAACAAGGACCTCCTCCCCTCTCTGGGAGGCGGCTGTGAGTGTGGCAGACTTTCAGCAGCCCAAAGCAGAAAGGCCACAGTGCCTCTGGACCTGCACCATGAGGTTGACTCAGGGTGCTGGGAGAACAAGGAGCTATTCCCCTCTCTGGGGGGCAGCTGTGAGTGCGACAGACTTTTGACGGCCAGAAGGAGAGAGACTCTGGGGCCTCGGGACCTGCACCACGTGGTTGACTCGGGGTGCCAGGAGAGCAAGGAGCTCCTCCCCTCTATGGGGGGCGGAGATGAGTGTGGAAGTCTTT
>PVJX010049014.1:0-11259 GCA_004027295.1 Dolichotis patagonum
TAACAGAGAAGGTTCCTAGTTTTTCCACAGCGGTAGCTACAACTCTAGCCTCCAGTGCCTCTTACCTCTATACCTGGCCCTTCTGAAAAGATGAGTATTGAATTTATAGAATTTAAGGTTTCTCACACCTCTTGGGAAAAGGAGGCAATGTCCCTTGACCAGAAAAATTGAACCCTATATCCTATCCTAGCTTTAGGGTACCAGGATAGGTGAAAGGAGAAACCTGGAATCTTTTAGCTTCTAAAGCCATGCTTGTTTATTTCAAATTGAAACTTTAAAAAAAAAATTTGAGCCAAGCTTGTAGGCCTACACCATACAGAAGTATGTATTAAGATACCCTGAAGGTCTCTAGTGCTCCATTCCACAACTATGCCTTTCTACACTTTTCATAAATGAAACGTCGTTGAACAAATTTAACCCAGCAGTGCCCAAAATTTGTGCTGTGTAGAAGGAGCTCCAGGGCGGACTCCTCGCAGTTACGTGTAGAAGAAAAACTACATTTCCCGACGACCTCTGTGCGGCGCGACCCAAGGCGCCATGGGAGAGGCGTCTGCGTGAACAGCCTTCCCATTGGTGTTTCGTCGAAAGGGCCGTGTAAACTCGTTGGTGATTGGACAGATTTGTGGACGCTCCGTGGCGCCGCGACGCTATCTAGTTTGAGTTGTTTTTCAGTTGAGTTCTTCGACTCCGTGGCGTGGTGTGTCGTGAGTATAGACTTTCAGGTTTAAGGGAACAGGGATTTGGAGAAGAGATTCTTGGAAAGAAAAGCGAGTGAGTGAGCAGTAACCGTGGAGGGAGAAACAGGATCCTGAAGCCTGGGCGTGCTTAGGTGGTTTGGGACCGGAAGAGGGTATTGGTGCAGAGACCTTGGGGGATTGGGAAGCGGTGGCCATGAGGGAGTCAAGAACGGAATGAAGTAGGAAAAAAATAGCACAGGAAATGGACCCCTGGAACGGGTTCGGTATTCCCTCACCCGACGTTTATATGTTTAGGGTTTAATAACAGAGAAGGTTCCTAGCTTTTCCACAGCAGTAGCTACAGCTCTAGCCTCCAGTGCCTCTTACCTCTATACCTGGCGCTTCACAGTAAAACTACTTCACCGAGTTTTTAATAAATTTTGGTGTAGAATAGAGTGCTTGCCTGGAATGTGCGGGACTCTTGGTTCAGTCCCCACCACAGAAAAACAAACAAAAATCCCGTTTGAGAAAAATAATAGCAACAGAACATTTTAACTTTTTTTTTTTTTTTTTTTTTTTGTACCAGGGATCGAACTCATGACCTCGCGCTTGCCAGGCAGGCGCTTAAGCCACTGAGCTAAATCCCTGGCCCCATTTTAACATATTTATCTATTTTAGAGAATTGCGAATGGAGTTCCTTTACAGTCAGATAATTTTTAATGGAGACATGCGAAAAAGAGATGGAGGAATTATTATTATTTGTTGGGTTTTTTTGAGACAGAGTCTCACTGTGTAGCCCAGGCTGGCCTCAAAAGGATCCTCCTGCCCCAGCCTCCCAAGGCCTGGAATTGCAGGCATGCACCACTACTCCTAGCCAACATCTTTTACTTTCAAAGAAAAATAACACGCGCGCCATAGGTTTGCCACCAATATTCCTATGAAGAGCTACTGGTGAATTTACATTTTGTTGTTGTTTTTATTGTTACCAGGGATCGAACTCGTGACCTTGTGCTTGCCAGGCAGGCACTCTGCCACTGAGCTAAATCCCCGGCATGAATTTACAATTTTTAAGAAAATGGTCTAGAGGACATAAGCGCTGAATAGTATCCTGGCGTCGTGGTACATGCCGTAATCCCTCTACTCTGGAAGGCTGAAAGGAAGAGTGAAAGTTTGAGCCCCAATTTAGAAACAGTGATTTAGCAAAAACTCTCTCCAAATTTTAAAAAGGGGGTGGGGCTGGGATGCAGCTCATTGTGAAGGCTCTAGCTTCAATCCAGTACACATGGGAGGGGGTTGGGCAGTTAAGTTATTACAGTAGTCCAGATATGAAGGTATTGAGGTTCTAAATTAACGTGGACATGATGAGGAAAGAATGTATAGACTTTTTATATTTTACATGGGAGGCTTTAGCAAGATGATGCATGTCCAGGTATTTAGGAGATTGATAGGTGGATCAGTTGAGCACCAGAGTTTAAGGCCTGCCTAGGCCATGTAGTGAGACCCACACACAGGCATAAAAAAAAGTTACGAATTGAAATTGCCAAGTCTGGGTTAGTTTGAAATGGCTGAATTAATAACTAAAAGCCAGAGAAGCATGTTTAGGGAGAAAAGATAATGCACTGTGTTTGGGAAATGGTAGCTTTATGTTGAGACAAAGTCTTAGAGTGTAGTCCAGGCTGGACTGAAACTTGCAGGTTTCCTGCTGGAGCCTCCTGAAGGCTGATGTAAGAGGCATTCATTGTCATGCCTAGCCGAAATGTTAGCTTTGAGCTGCTAAAACATTTGTGACTCCAGCGGCTGCTTTTTTTTTTTTTTTTTTTTTTAAATTATACATTTCAAGCTCCAGTGAGACACAGTAGATAGAAATGTACAGTAATAAGTAGAAATTCAAGTTCAGGAGATTGAGAGATTACTTATTCAACATATAATGATTAGTCTGTGCCAAGTGAGATTTTAGATGATAGAGATAATTATAAAAGCAGTAGGAATAATGACATCTAAGAAATGGGTAGAGAAAGTAAAGAAAGTTGAAGGCAGACCCTGTTGAACCAAGGGAGTAAAATTTTCAGTGATAATAGTGTCCTCTGTTGGGCTTCCATGCATTAAACATTGTGCCCAGCCCTTTTATTCATTATTTCATTTGATCTCTACCCTAACCTGTGACATATGAGTAACTGAGGTTTAGAGAATATCACTTGCCTGATATAAACACTAATAAGGGACAGAACTTTGACTCAAATCCACATCTGTTTGGTTTCTATGCCTGTGTTGTATATTGCAATATTTTCAGAAAGGGTGATTGATACTAAATTCAACATACAAGTCAAGGAGTTAATATTGGATGAAGAAGAATGAGAATTGAAAAGAGCAATAGAGTTGACAAATTTGGATGTTTGGGCCAGGGGTTTAGCTCAGAGGTGAAAGTTCCTGCCTAGCAAGCACCAGGTCATGAGTTCCATTCCTGGTACCAAAAAAACAAAAACAAACAAACAAAAACAAATTTGGATGTTTGCTCGTCAAGAACAGCTTCACGTGTACAGTAGTAGATGTCAGATTGTTACGGAATTGTAAAGCTAAGTGTAAGCCAAGTGGGTGGTGTACACTTGTCTGCTGCTTGGGAGACTGAGGCTTGGGGATCATATGTTTGAGACTAGCCTGAGAAACTTCATGAGACCCACTGTCAAAATAATAAAAAGGAATGGGGCTGTAGTTCAGTGCTCCTTGGGTTTAGCCTCTAGTACCATAAGAAAGAGAAGGAAAGCAAAACGAGGTGAGGATGGACAGCTTTTTGCTTATATGCAATAGTCCTAGGAAGAAGAGGGAACGAGGACAGTCACTAAGAACAGAAGTTGTAGGTTGCTAGAAGACATTTTATGTTCGACATTACTATTAAATAGTTTGAGGACTGTGAAATTTAGCTTTGAGATGTCACCAGTATGCATAAAAAAGAATAATGTGTAGCTGATACCTTGTACAACATAGGTCACTCTTGAAAACATGCTAGTTGAGAAAAGCCAGTCACGAAAGATCTTATACTGTATGATTCCATTCCCATGAGAGTCTAGAATAAGGGAATCTATAAAGGCACAGTGTAGATTAGTGGTTGCTTAAGGCTGAGTGGTTAGATAATGAGGTCTTGAAGTAAGGAAAATGTTCTAGAATTTATTGTGATTATAGTTGCATGTATCTGTAAATCTATAAACTGCAAATCATTCAATTGTACATTTTAAATGAATTATATGGTATATATGTATAATATTTCCATAAAGCTATTTAAGAACAAAAGATGTCATCCATAGTAACACCATAGCAATCCAATAACCATTTTTTAAACTTATTTACAATAGGGCCAGGGATTTAGCTCAGTGGCTTAAGCGCCTGCCTGGCAAGCGCAAGGTCGTGAGTTCGATCCCCGGTACCAAAAAAAAAAAAAAAAAAACTTATTTACAATAGACAGATTAGCCTAATTTAGAGAATTTTGTGAAAGGAAGTGACTTGGAAGGAAAGTAAACATTTTAAAGGAGAGAAAAGAGAGATAGTATATTTGAATGGTTGACTGTAGAAGAAAGCAAATGGAATGGGAAAAACCGAAACCAGTTTTTTGAGCCAGAGTGAATAACCTGATATTTAATAATTATCTTTTGAATTCATATCAGGGATTTTAAAAAAACATTCAGTAAATATTCATTGAGCATCTACTGTAAGTTAAGTACTGTTTTACATATCAGGTATAAAGCAGTGGATACAACAAATAAAAATCCCCTCCCTTGGTAAATTTGTATATCACACTGTAGGAAGACAGTAGAGAAATATAAGGTGGTGGTGGTACGAATAAAAGTGAAGCAAAGAGAGTGGATGAGGGGATACTAGAGTGGCAGGAAAGATTGTTTCATCAATGTGACATTTGAGCCCTGAGGGAGGAAAGAAAGGAAGCTGCATAGATGGGAAAATGTCATCATAGGCAGAGGACTAGAAGTGCAGTGGCTGAATTTGCCTAGTACGTGTGAAGGGCAGCAGAGACCAGTGATTTTTGGAACACTGAGCAGGAAGAGTGGGAGTTGCAGACAAGGTCAGAGCTTGTAGGTCTTTATAGGGCATTCTAAAGACTTTGATTGTCTGAGTAAAGCAGAAGTTGTTGGAAGCTGGGCGTGATGACACGCCTGTAATCCCAGCACTTGGGAGGCTGATGTAGGAGGATTACTGTGAGTTTAAGGCCAGTGTGGACTGCATAAGTGAGTTCAAGGCCAGTCTGCACTAAACAATGAGACCCAGCCTCAAAAACAAGTTATTGGAGGCTTTTTATTTTGTCAGTTCTACATTTTTTTACATTTTTATTTTTTTTTTCATAGTTTCCAATCAGATTTTATTAGTGCATTTTAGGTATGATAATGATCACATTCATCATCATTGGAGGCTTTTAAGCAGAGAAAATTTGTTTTGGCTTGTGTTGTTTGTTTATTTGTTTGGGTACCAGGTATCAAACTCAGGACTTTATGCTTGCCAGGCAGGTACTTAGGCTGCTGAGCTATTTCCCTGGGCCCTGTTTGGGTTTTTTTGAGACAGGGTCTTGCTATGTAGTTCATTCAGCCAGGCATTAAACTCATCGAGTAGACCAGGCTGGACTCAGACTCAGAGCAGTCCTCTCAGCCTCTCACGTGCTAAAATTACAGGTATGCACCACCTCTCCTGGCCCGATTTGTGTCTGGAACTTTTGTTTTGAGAACAGACTGTAAAGGCTGGGGTTTAGAGTGGAAGCAGGGAGGCCGGTTAAAAGGCTGTTGTATCTATCTGGTCATGGTGGTGCAAGCCTGTAATCCCAGCTACAAGAGAGCCTGGAAGGCTGAACCAGGAGAATCACGAGTTTGAGGCAGCCGGGGCAGCTTAGTGAGACCCTGTTTCAAAGTAAAAACAAAAAAGGGTTGAGGATCTAACCTAGTAGTAAAACTTTTACCCAGGGTTTTATTTTCAGCCCCACCGTCACCTCCCATAAAAAGCTATTAATCAGATTCTAGAGTTTTTTTCTAGTAGATAAAACCTAGGGCCTTGGGCATGCTAGTTAAGTGCTTTGCCACTGAGTCATATTCTTGGCCTAGATTCTAGATGTTTTTATTTATAGTCAACAGGAGTTGGCAATTGATTAAGTGGAATATAGGACGAAGAAAGGAGTAAAGTTTCATTTTGTCATAAGCAAGTGGCAAAATAGAATTAGTAATTATTGCAATGTAGGATTCTGAGAGAAGAGCTGGTTTTGTTGAGAGGAGGTGTGAGCAGCTCTGTTTAGACTTACTAAGCTGGGCAGACCTGTTAGCCTTGTGGAGGCAGGGAGTAGGCAGTTGGATGCATGGCTCTAGAGAAGTGGGCAGAATCATGACTGCAAGTGTAAGTTTGAAAACCATTATATACTTGATATTTAAAACCATGAGACTTCATTAGGTCACAAGGGCAAGGAGTATAAAGATGAGCAAGAGCTGGCTGAAAAGTAATGACAGTTAAAGAGAAAAATTAGGAATTAGTGTCCTGGAAGCCAAATTAGGGGAGGTTTCAGGAAATAGTGAGGAAAGGTATTATAGCATTCTACACAAGAAGACGGAAATAACAGTGATTATCCCTTTTAATACTTTTCACAAAATTCTGCCAAAGGGCCAAGCATAGTGGTCTGTGCCTATAATCCCAGCACTTGAGAGGCTGAGGCAGGAGGATAGGAGGGATTTCAAGGCCAGCCTGGGATACATAGTGAATTCAAGGCTAACCTGGGCTCCATAGAGAGACCATGTCTCAGAAAACAACAACAAAATAACCTGTCCCATAGGACTAAAGAGTGTAAGCAAACAGTACAAAAAATTTCATCTCCTTTTGTCTTACTCAGAATCAGAGTAGACAGAAAAAACATGCTCCGTAAGGCTTTAACCAAAGCCAATGAAAGACCGGTCACTTTTCTCCCCATTCCTTCCTTTAAAATCATGTAACATAATGGTATTTCCTCCCAACTGAAGCTGTCTTCCATCAAAATAGAGGAGCTCATGGTCTTATTACCAGTTGAGATGGAGATTGTGAATGAACCTTTTAAATTTTTATATGTAATGTTTTTCTTTTGCTAAGATAATTCAAGTGGATTTTTTGTTTGGTTGGTGTTGGTCTTGGTTTGTAGAACTAGGGGTTGAACCTAGTTCCTCAGACATGCTAGGCAAGTACTCTAACTCAGCTATATCCCCAGCCTTTCTAAGATTTTATTTTGAGACAGGGTCTCACTAAGTTGTCCAGGCTGGTCTTGAACTTGTGATCTCCTGCCTCAGCCTCTTAAGTAGCTGAAATTACAGACTTGTGCCACTGCCTGGCTTGTTTTGTTTTTGTTTTATACTTCAAGGGCCACAAACATGCTAGGCAGTTTTTTTGCTAATGTAAAACAATTTTTAAAAAAGCACACCAAGTGAAAAATAGTATCAGTGGTTTTTTAGCATTGTAAATTTGGCATGGTGTTCTACTTTACTTTTCATTACTATGTCCTGTTTATTAGAAAGTTTTCTGACTGGGTATAGTAGCACACCTGTACTTCCAGCCACTCAGGAAGCTGAGGCAAGAGGATCCTTTAAACCTGGAAATTTGAGACCAGCCTGGGAAACAGTGAAATTCTGTCTCAAAAACAAGGAAAGAAGCTTTTCTGACTCTCCCTCTGTAATTCAGTGTAAGGACTTGTTTTTACATTATTGCAGGTAGCATTAATACTGAGAAGACTTCTTCCTGTGTGTTTATCCAAGTATCCAATGCCATTGTCATTGTATTTGGAAATGATAATGAAGAATACCTGTAAAAATTGGAAAGGCATAAAACTTTAGGAGTTGAAACAATCTTAAGGAATATTCTACTTTAAAACATATTGTGGACCACAGGTGAGGGTCAATGGCTAATGTGAAGGGACTTCTTCCTTCAAGCTCTTCAGACAGCAATTCCGACAGCGAAGCTGGCAAGCAGTTAAAAAGAAAAAAGCAAGTTACTCCAGAACAACCTAGAAAGAAGCAAAAGGCTGGTGAGACTTCAAGAGCTCTGTCATCTCCTGAGCACAGCCACAGCGGCAGCAGCGAGAACATGTTCCCCGGTGGGGAAGGAAGACACGTCATGAGTGGGGTTTGTAAGGAAGGAGATAACTGTTGCTGCTCACGTGACCTCTCCAACAGTCCCCACCGTGCAGTATGCAAGTGTTTCCAGCAAGGGTACTGCGTTTGTGGAGACCGCTGCAGATGCGAGCACGGCAAGCCACTGAAACAGGACGAAGCAGCTGCTACAGATGTAACTGTAAAACCATCCCTTGCTGCTGCCTCAAGTCTTTCCCCCGTTGTTGCTGGACCACTTGCAAAGGTGAATACAGGCGAGCCTGAGTCCAAAACTGTGAACTTCCCAGCCATAGGCCCAGGTTCCAAGGACTGGGTGAACGCTATTGAGTTCGTGCCTGGGCAGCCCTACCGTGGTCGCATCGCCCCTGCCTGCGCAGAGGCCTCTGCACAGGGATTGGCACCCAAGACCAACTCGCAAAAGGAGCCCACCGCGGTGGAACAGCAGGTCTGCCCCTACGCTGCCATGGGAGAGTGCCGCAACAAGGAGAACTGCCGGTTCCTGCACGGCGATGCCTGTGACATGTGTGGGCTACAGGTCCTGCACCCAACAGATACAGCCCAGAGGTCCCAGCACATAAAGTCTTGCATCGAGGCCCACGAGAAGGATATGGAACTGTCTTTTGCTGTGCAGCGCAGCAAGGACATGATGTGCGACATCTGCATGGAGGTGGTGTATGAGAAAGCCAGGCCCAGCGAGCGTCGCTTTGGCATCCTCTCCAACTGCAACCACACCTACTGCCTCAAGTGTATCCGCGAGTGGAGGAGTGCTAAGCAGTTTGACAGCAAGATCATAAAGTCCTGCCCGGAATGCCGGATCACATCTAACTTTGTCATTCCAAGTGAGTACTGGGTGGAGGAGAAAGAAGAAAAGCAGAAACTCATTCGAAAATACCAGGAGGCAATGAGCAACAAGGTTTGTAGGTATTTTGATGAAGGCCGTGGGAGCTGCCCATTTGGAAGAAACTGTTTTTACAAGCATGCATACCCCGATGGACTCTGATGGGCATGAAGAGGAGCCACAGAGACGGACAGTGTCAACACGAAGCAGATAATCTGGGTGGGGGCAACGAGCTGACTGACTCCACGGCTGAGGGGGACTTGTTGACAGTGAGCTGAATGACCACGGGTTGGACCCATAGCAGCTTTGCATGGCTCTCCTAAGCCATCCTCTCAACTCCAGTGCTGTGATGGCCACTAAACTGGGTCTGCTTTCCACCCCACTTCCCCAAGAGTGTGTCGTCTCTGTTTCAAAAAGTTATAAAAATCTTCAAGTCAGAAAATAAATAAACAAACCATATTGTCTTCAGGAGGCAAATATGATTATGTTGGAGGGGGAACCAGTCTGTGTGTGTCCTATGCTGCTTGGGTTTTTTTTTTGTTTTGTTTTTTTCTGTTCCTGGAGTCTCATTACGAATTTTTGTGTATTTGATAGGTGTGAATAAGACAGCATGAACTTTACCCCGACATGCACCCCTGTCTACAGAAAGTAAGACATTTGTTTATTTTTGAGTTGTTAAAGAATCAAGGCTTTTGTAACCTTAGATCAAGTTATCATAAGAGTTAAAAGAGTTTTGAGAACACTTCCTAAGTCTTTTTTATTACTATTATTATTATTTTTTTTTTTTGGTCTTTTTTGATACAGGGTTTCAATGTGCAATAGGCTGGCCTTGAAATCACTTTGTAGCCCACATTGGCGTCAAACACTCAGTGATCCTTATGCCTCAGCCTCCTGAGTGTTGGGATTATAAGTGTGTGCCACCATGCTAGGCCCTAAATCTTGATTTGAACTGTATTGTGTCTTGTTTCTGTATAATTATTCAGAATTTAATACTGGGGACTCATTCAAGCTGGGAATGGTGGCACATGCCTGTAAGTAATCCCTGTATTTGGGAGGCTGAGTCAGGAGGATTGCCACAAGTTCAAAGGCAGCCTGGGTTCTATAGGGAGACCACGTCTCAAAATCAACCAGGTATGGTGGTATACACCTGTAGTCCCAGGATTTGGGAGGCTGAGAGGCAAGAGGGTCACTATAAATTCAAGGCCAGCCTCAAGCACATAGTGAGATCCTGTCTCAAAGAAAAAAGGTTAGAAGTCCAAAACAAAACCCCCCAAACCAGGATTTATTCAGTGTGACAGGATTGGGCACAGGGCCAATAGGTTGTGGATTACAGAGAGAATCCCATATCCAAGCAGGACTTTTGTTTGTGGTTCTGCCAACTTGCTGACACCTCATCTTTATTCCTCAGTGATGCAGTTCTCATCTGCAGCAACAAAAGTACTTTTTGGTTGATACATTAGTCTATTGCCCAGTGTTGTTAAAAGACAGCCCCTTCTGAAAATAAGAGACATTAAGATACATTTTTCTTTCTAGTCAGATTTTATTGGTACATTTTAGACATACATAATGATCACATTCGTCATAGAGAATTTGTACCCCTATATGATACAACTTGATTCTTTTTCCCATTCCCTTCAACGCCTCCCCTCCGCATTTACAAAAGCTTCATTTCTATTTTTTCCTCTTTTTTAAAAATTTCCTTTCTCCCTCACCCTCCTTTACTCTCCCCATTTGAACATTTTCTTCCTATTCACAAGTAAAACAGTATTTCTAACATAAGCTTTTTTTCTTTTGATTTGTAATGTTGGAGATTCAATCTAGCTCCTTGTGCCTGCCAAGTGCATACTCTACCACTAAGACCAAAAGGCTTTCTTTTTGTTTTATTTTTAATTTTTATTAATTTGGAGGTAGAAATATACAACAAAACAGGATGGAATAAAGCCAATTGAGACAGTGCGGTGAAATTGGCACAGAACATTACAGCAGGTCACCAGGACAACAGTAATAGACAACATTGTGTATCTCATTGTCTTCACAATAGTTGTTCTTCTACTAGGTACAGCAAAATCAAAAGAAATACACAACATTATAGAACACATCAACACAGAGTATTGAATAGAGCAACACCATTATTCAGGGCAAAGCAAAATGGTGATAAAATATCTGCCTTCAGAGATAGTAGAAGGAAACTCCCCCCACTTGCTGTACAAAATATGGTCACCTAAGAGATACCCAGATCCCTGGATCCCAATTGTTAAGGGGGGGGTTAGATGATGATGTGGTATGTTTGATTCTAAGCCTGCGCCCCGGTAGGCAGCAGGCTGGTTGCTGGTTGGCTCAGTGCCCTAAGTTCCAACATGGCGCGGATCTCAGGAGATACTCTTGCTTCTTATTTTCCCGCTCTTGGTTGGCCGCAGCTTGCCAGACCACAGTCACCAGGGCAGCAGGCTGGTTGCTGGTTGGCTCAGCGCCCTAAGTTCCAACAACCCAAAAGGCTTTCAATAACAGAAAAAAGGTTTTTTTTTCCCTTTATCCTTGAGTCCCCCCACAAGTGAGAATTGAACTCGAGTCTTTCATGCATGTGCTGTACCACTGAGTTATACCCCCAGCACAAGAATAAGAATAAAAGTTAATA
>PVJX010049015.1:0-11236 GCA_004027295.1 Dolichotis patagonum
AGCTCTTTCCTTCTCTGGGGGGCAGCTGAGAGTGTGGCAGACTTTCGGCGGCCCAAAGGAGAGAAACCCTGTCACGTCAGGATCTGCACGGTGCAGTTGACTCGGGGTGCCAGGAGAACAAGGAATTCCTCCCTTCTCTGGGGGCAGCTGAGAGTGTGGCCGACTTTTGGCGGCCTGAAGGAGAGAGACCCTGGCGCATCAGGACCTGCACCATTTGGTTGACTCGGAGTGCCGGGAGAACAAGGAACTCCCCCACTCTCTGGGGGCGGTTGAGTGTGGCAGACTTTCGGCAGCCCGGAGGAGAGAGACCCTGGCGCATCCAGACCTGCACCATGTGGTTGACTCGGGGTGCTGGGAAAACAAGGAACTCTTCCCATCTCGGGGGGGCGAATGTGATCCTGCCTGCGTGTGGGCTGAGAATCAGACATCTCATGTCATCCTGTCCCCCATCCTGTGTCCCCTCTCCCCCTCCCCCCTGCCTAGCAAGTGGGAGCCAATGAACTACACATCTTGTGAAAAGATTGGCTATGTTATTTAGTATAAGCTCCCCATATGCAAAGATAAGGACAACCATTTGGAAGAAAACAAGAGACAATATGACAGGTAATGAAGATCTCTGGTTGTCTAGCTTTGAAATTTATACTTTCTTATGTCCCATTCTGTTCTGTTTTGTTGTGTTTTATTTTACTCCCTTTTAAAATAAAATTTAAAAAATTTTAAAAAATCTATTGCAAGGGTAAGTTAGCATATGCCCAATAGTATGCACATACACGTATGTACATAGGCACAGAAAACATACCAGAGGCAACATATCAGCAAAACATCTCATGAATTGGTCAAATAGCATGCCTAGTCTAAGACAGAATTTTCAAAAAAAAAAAAAAAAAAAGGCCTTTTCATCTTGGTCATTACTATAATTTTGATCTGGACTGTTCTCTAGAGGTCCATGTGTTAAAGGCTTTGTTCTTAGCCTGCTGCACTGTGGGAAGGAGGTTAAGTCTCGAGAGGGTGTGGTCTATTTAGGTTTTTAGATCCTTACAGGAAGGTCCTCAGAGGGCATTGTGAAACCTGTATCTTCCTCTCTCTCTCCTGTGCTTCCAGCCACGAGGAACATACTCCTACCTGTGATGTGCTGCCTCATCCCAGGAGCTAAAGCAACACAGCCAAGTGACTGTGGACTGAAACCTCCAAAACTGAGCCAAAAAAGTTATTATCTTGAGTAGTTAGTCAGAGTAACAAAACACCGATTAACACAAATATTATCTTGTCTGTCTCTGCTGCTTTATCAAAATACCTTAGACTAGGTAATCTATAGAAAT
The DNA here is from genome assembly GCA_004027295.1 of Dolichotis patagonum. Taxonomy (NCBI): domain Eukaryota; kingdom Metazoa; phylum Chordata; class Mammalia; order Rodentia; family Caviidae; genus Dolichotis; species Dolichotis patagonum. The sequence continues at coordinate 1,320 of PVJX010049015.1, forward strand.
GTATTTCTTACTATTTTGGAATCTGGAAAGCTCAAGGTCAAGGTCCTGGCAGATTCAATATGAAGAGTGCTCGTTCTCTAGTTCATAGATGGCATCTTGATGCTGCATCCTCACATAGCAAAGCGCAAAAAGGATGAGAAAGGTTCCCTCGAACCTTTGTGAGGAACCTCATCTCATTCATGAGAGTAAGGCCTTCATGACCTAATCACCTCCTAAAAGACCTACAACTTAATAACTCTACATTAGGATTATGTCTCCACATGAATTTTGGAGAAACATAAACATTTATCATGATCCTGATATGTACCTAAGGATAAGCCTGTGATTCTGTGTGTGTTGGGGGGGGGGTATGTGCTGGAGATTAAACTCAGGGCCTTCACACTGCACTACATCAAAAGTCCTTTGTTGATTTTTTGCTTTGAGAACAAGATCTCATTAAATTGCTAAATTCCTAGGCTGGGCTTGAATTGCAGTCCTCCTATCTCTGTCTCCCGGAGTGTGGGCACTGTAGGCATGTACCACCAAATACTCTAATTGGTCACAGAACTGATTATCAAATCAGGGATACCAAGTACATGAGTTTGCTAAGACTGCTGTAACAAAGTAGGCAACTTAAATAACAAATTTATTATCTCACAATTCTGAAGGTTACAAGTCTGAGCTCAAGGTGTTGGTAGAGTTGGAAAATCTACTAAAAGCTGTAATAGTTTGTCCTAAGTCTCTCTGGAAGCTCCTGGTGGTTTGCTGGCATTCCTTGGCATGTAAGACAACATGGTGCCCGATAGTTCTTCATCTTCACATAGTGTTCTCCCTGTGTGCCTATTTCTATATGCCAATTTCTGTAGTTAAGTTGTAGAATTTCTTATTCTTTGGAGTGACATGTCAAGAAATCTGCAACTTATTTTCATGTAGTGCAGCAATCAAAGCAAAGAAACATATCAGTATAATAGAGAGGGCAAAATGTTAAAGACTGTTTTAAAAGCTTTTTATGATTATGTATGACATTACTTAACAGACTGTTGTTGTAGTCAGGGTTGGCAAGAACAATTACATACAGGACACATAATTTACAGTATTATTTATAATGGTCACCCAAGGAGTCAAATACAAAGAAAGTGCAGGAAATCTGTCCACACAGTAAAGACCTAGAAAATCCAGATGAGGTCCTGGATCCCACAGCAATGTCCTGCTTGAGTCCCGCTAAAGACTTAGAGCCCATGACAATGCCCCTGCATGAATCGAGCTGAAGGACTAGAGCCCATGGCAAGGACTGATGCAAGTCTGTTGCACAGGTCTGTGCTAGGAGGGCCCAAAGGTCAGTGGTAGAAGCTAGGAAGTCTATGCTATGGGGATCTGTGCCAGTAGGTTGAAGGTTCTGCACTGGAGCCAAGAAGTGACACTCAAAATAAAGACCAGGGCTCCTCCAAAAAGCATCACGGACATCCTCAGCAACAGTGAGATTCCAGACTCCTCTGATGATGAGAACAGCCGAGTTCATGCTGGGAAGCCAGTGTGACAAGCTTCTCCTGGAGACTGAGCAGCACACTATCTTCCCCTCTGGAGCCAGGAGGAGACACTCAACGTAAGAATCAAGAGTTCTCCCAAAGTGAAGCACAGCCATTCTCAACAAGGTCCTGAGTTCCTCTGATAATGAAAACAGCCGAGTTCTTATCAGGAAAGAAGCTCAACAACATCCTCCGGAAGAACCAACAGCTACAGGAGGACCAGCAGCACCACAGAGAGCCAACACATACTTCTTCCTCCCCAGTTTTCCTTTTATGTTGGCAACAATCTTCAGGTCGGCCCCCCTACTCAGCACCATGGTGATGTAGTTCAGCTGGTGTTAAGTTGACCACCAGTTTTCAATCCACCACAACTGTTGAATCTAAAATATTGTTATTTGAGTTTCCTTGTACTTTTCTTTCAATTCTGTATGTTTGAAATTTGGGGAGTTGAAAGAAACGGTACAATCTTTTTGCAGGTGTATTCCATAAATGAACGTTTAAAAAAAAAAGACAATGAAAGGCCCCATATTTTATGCCTGATAAAATAGCGCACTAGATGCATATTAGAGGATAAATGCTTGTTGACTTTGAATTCATATATGACCAACATTGCTTGACAGGTTATAGGTTCAATAGAAGACATTAAATAAAAATGGTACATGGACATGACAAAAAGATTAGCAAGCTTATTTTTCTAGTGAGGAAATTCTTTAAGTACTGATTTAGAAACATCTCCAAGATTCACTTTTATGTTAAAAATGCAAGGTGTAGACCAATGTATATTAGCTAACATTTTTCTTAATATATATTCATATATATATATATATATATATATATATATATATATAAACTATCTCTGGAAGAGCTCACAAAAACCTTTGAGCTGCATCTATATAAAAACATCATACTTAGTGGTGAAAGATGGAAATCCTTCCTGCTAAGATCAGGAATAAGATAAAGATGTTTGTTCTCTTTCAGTAGCATTGTACTGAAAGTGCTAAGCAGGGTAACTAGGTAAAAAAAAATAGAGGACATCTAGTTAAGAATGAAACAAAATTAAACTATCTCTGTTTGCACATAACATAATATACAAAAATCCAGAAAAAATGTGTTAGAGCTAACAACCAACAGAATGGGAGAAAACATCTGCAGTCACATGTTTGATAAAGGTCTAGTATCTAGAATATACACGGCTTTTATACCTCAACAGTAAGCAAACAACCCAGTTCAAAATATGTAGAAAAAGGACTTGAGGGCTGGGGATTTAGCCCAGTGGCATAAATGCCTGCCTGGCAAGCACAAGGTCATGAGTTTGATCCCCGGTACCAAAAAGAAAAAAAAAAAAAAGCAAGCAAAAGCAAGCAAGCATAAATTGTTCTTTTTAGGTCTAGGGATTTAGCTCAATGGCATAAGCACCTGCCTGCCAAGTGTGAGGTCATGAGTCCAATCCACAGCAACCCCCCCTCCCAAAAAAAAGTAAAGAAAAAGAAAAAGGACTTGAGTAGATTTTTCTACAAATAAGATATACAATGGCCAAAAAGCACATGAAAATATGCTCAGCATCATTAGCCATTAGGAAAATGAAAACAGAAATCACAATGAGAGACCAATTCATACTTGCTAGGAAGGCTATAAAAACAAAACCAGAAAGAAGTACTGAGGACATGGAGAAATTGGAATCTTCATACACAGTACCACTTTCTTAACCACCACAACATCCTGTTTACACATTTTTGTTGCTCATGATGATAACACAGATACAATGATGGCTTTGTTCTTCCAAAAATCAAGATATATGGGGGACAGGGGCATAGCTCAGTGGGAGAACAATTGCCTTAGCATGCACGAGGATCTGTGTTTCTGCTCCAGCACTGAAAAAAAAAAAAGAGCAAAAACACAAAATGTGCAATGGTTTTCATTTTTCACCTTGACAAAAAAACTGCAGAGGGAATGAGGAGGAAGGCACAGAGAAAGAAAAAGAGAGAGATCCAACAATACAATACAAACTATTACCAATGGTAATTTTCCATGCAAAATATGTATGTGCCTCCTCCTTACTGCGACAAAGTACCTGTGTTTAAAGGAGGAAAGATTTTATTTTGGCTCACGGTTTCACAGATTTAAGCCCATGATCATCTGGCTCCAAAGCAGAAACATAATGGCAGAAAGGTGCTGTGGAAGAAAGCAGCTCAGCTTACAGCATCTAGAAGTATAGAGCAGGAGAAGAACCTCAAAGGAAAGGACAGGGAGCAGATCTAGTCCCAAAGGTTATGCCCCCATGACCCATTTCCTCCAACCAGGCCCCACTTTCTAATAGGCTATTCAGCTATGAATTCATTCATGGGTTAAGCCAGATGAGATTAGTGTCCTCATAATCCAGACACCTCTCCAAGAGTCTCTTAATCCAGTCATGTTGATAATCAAGATAAACCAGCACAGCTTCCTCGTTGGCAATGTGAGCAGGCTATTTAAAATGCCTTTACATGTTGCCTCATACAATTCTCATAATACTGCTGAGAGGTAGATACTGTTCCCAGTTCAGAGATGACAAAAGAAAGACCTAGAAGTAATTAGACTTACCCAGGGACACACCACAGGCAAGTGACAACACAAAGCTGAGAATCTAGGTCATTTCTGAAACATATTTTTATTTTTAATTGAGTTAGAGTAGTTGTACATATTTTTAGAGTAGAGTATGATGTTTCAATACATTCATACAATGTCCAATGAACAAATCAGGGTAATTGACATATCCACCACTTCAGTCATTTATCATTTGTTTGGGTTGGGAACATTCACAATTATCTTTACTGGCTATTAATTATTGTCAACTATAGAAGATAGGGATTTGTAACCTTTATCTTGGGTTCTTTCTAAAGCACCACTTTGCAAAAGGACCTTTTAAAAAAAGCTATTATTATTATACTCTGGTTTCTCTTCAGATCATATAAAGCTTCCATCGTTTTAAAAATAGCGATTATTTTCCTAACAGTGCCTTGTGAACTAAAATTAATTTGAAGATAATTTTAAATAGTCAAGCACAGCAGTTCAGTATATACTGGCCAAGAGATATTTTCACAGCTTTTCTTTCTCTCATCTTATCTATTAGAAAACTTTTACCTATGTGAAGAATAAATGCTTCTCTGAAAGCATAGAGAAACGAGTTTTCCTCAATCCTCTAGAACACCAAATGTGAAACCTGCAGTAGTAAACTTTTAGGCTAGCAATTTTGGCAGAAAACAGTTCATAGGACAGAAATTATTTCAGATCATAAGTCCTAGTAGGGGAATCTAAGGGAAATAAGAATTATCCAATTAATGGGAAAAGCTTAAATAATTATGGATTTTAAATGTTTTTAGACATTTTCCTTTAAAATAAAGGATCAGAGAGATGGAGCCACTTTCTCATCACTGAAACACAATACCTAACAACCAGAACTTAAAGGAAAAGGGGTTTATTTTTGCCTGTGTTTTTAATCTGTAACTCACTGGCTCGAAGGCAGAACAGCAGGGCTGCACAGTAGAAGAAAAGCTGCTCATGTGATGGTAACGAGGAAGCAAAGCCCCAGCAGAAGAGGGGGGAAGGAAGATACACCCATCCAGGTCATGCCCCAGTGACCCACTTCTGAACTGGTTCCGCCTCCAACACCAAGCCAGCTATAGCACCCCCACTACCTAGTCACCTTCCACACGCTCCACCACTGAGGGCATAAGGCTTTGTGGGGACATCCAGATATTACGCGTAACAGAGCCTTTCAAAATAAGGCTGTCACAGAAAGGCATATCAATAATATTAAAGAATATGTTTTCTCTCCCATCTGGTCCAATTAAAGTGTTTCACCACAGGTTTAGCCAAACACCTTTTATCTCCAGAGAACAGTTAGTAGTGCACTTTATACAGGCAGCTGATCTGGATACTGACTACGTGACTAACATTGCAGTTTTATAAAAGTATACTTTACATATCATAAATTTCATCTTTTTCAAATATACAACTCAGTGCTTTATTTAGTGACTTTATGAGTGGTCCAATCATAATCATAAATCACTTTAAGGTGCATTCCACTCCTGTAATAAGATTTCTCATGCCCACTTAAAGTTAATCTCTGTTCCCAGCCCTGCCCCTAGGCAACCACTAATTTCCTTTCTACACTTATAATTTTCCTTTTCTGGGTATTTCCTATAATGAGATAAAAAAATCACTTTGCCTTACATTCTCAAAGTTCATCTGTGAAGAACTATCAGTAGTTTGATCATTTTAGGTGTTGAAAAGCATTCAGCGGATGGGTAAGCCATATTGTGTTCACCATTCATCAGGTGATAGACATTTAAGTTTTTCAGTTTGGGACTACTCTGATTAAATGTTTTATTAACATCCATGTACAAGTCTTTGCACATGATTTGGTGATTTCCTAGTTGGTCACATGGTAATTTTAAATTTTTGAAACACTGCCGAACTGTTTTGCAAAGTAGCATAGCTGAATTTTGAGACGGGAAATGTGTCCATTTTTTCAGAACTGGTTCACAAATGCAGCCACTTTCTTCCTACAGGTCCCCATATGTCAGTGGGATTCAGTTCGTATTACAGGGATAGAGTTGCATGGTGGAAATGCCTGTAATCTGGGAGGCTGAAGTACAAAGATCAAAAGTCTGAGTATAGGTCTGGGCAATTTAGCAAGAGCCTGTCTCAAAATAAATAAATAAACAAACAAAAAGTGTGGGGATACAGCCAAATCAAAGGACACCTCTGGGTTCAATTCCCAGTACTAAAAAAAAAAAAAAAAAAACTATTAGAGTTGCTACCACAGCTTTCCCTGGGTGAAAAGACATCTATCTAGAAAAACTTTCTACGAAAGATCCTAATGAATACACAAAATTTTAAGGAAGAGAAAATGATTCCCAAATAAAGTAACCTACAGTAACACAAAACAAGTAAAATGTTTTTCCTCATTGGTGTTTTGCTGGCATATGTATATCTCGTCCCTAGTAAGAACACCTTCCACTTACAAGTATCAGCATCACATTTCCCTCATCATTTCTAGACATTCCTACGTGGATTCCAATGCTAGTCTTTAAAGTATATATCTGAAACAAAATATTACATTATAACTGTATTCCCCTTCCCTAAATAATGTTTCTGTTTTTTCTGCTTCATCTTATAAGAGTCTAAAGGTAGTGTATATCAAACGCCAAGATGTACTAGAAAGTCTGATTCTTAGAAAACTTTCTATGAACAAAATATGTCATGATTCTACACCTAGAGTACACAAGAAAAAATGTGGGGTCTTGCTAAATTGCCCAGACTTTACTCAAACTTTTGATCTTTCTACTTCAGCCTCCCATATTACAGGCACTGCCACTGTGCACCTCTAAAAAGAAAGGCAACTTCAAATATTTTTCAGTAAGCAAAATAAAAAGATCGTACTAAGAGATATTAGGATTTGACATTTTTAATTTTTCTGGGAGGATTTAACTCCTAATATTCTGAGATGATGTTAATGGTGTGTAGAAACTGAGAAATCATAATTTTTGCAATCATTAAGGTAAATATTGACACTGACAAAATTTTTAATGAATGATCTACTTTGAATAAGTGCTCTCAAAGCCCTGTGTGTTAAGGGTTGGTCACTAGCCTGTGGAGGAGTTGGAGCTTTCAGGAGGTGGGGCCTAGAGGTATGAAATTAGGTCACTGGGGGTGTGGCCTCAAAGGAGGCACTGGGAACCTGAATCCCCCTTTCTTTAGTTTTCTGGCTGCTATGCAGTGAACAAGCCTCCTCCCTACCTTCCATAACATCCTGCCTCACTACAGGCACAAAGCAACCGAAACAAGCAACCATGGCCTGCACCATCTGAGACCATCAGCTAAATTAACCTTTACTTCTTTTAACTTGACTACCTCATGTATTTTATCACAGTAACAGAAAGATGACTAACACCAGAAGTGATTTTGATGAAGAGCTGACATTCATATCATTTTTTCTGTGAGAGAGGGTTTTGCTGTGTAGCCAGGACTTGCCTTGAACTCACTATGTAGCCAATGCTAGCCTTGAACTCATGATCCTCCTGCTGCAACCTCCCAAGTGCAGGGATTACAGACATGTGCCACCACAGCCAGTCATCTGCATGATCTATAAATATCCACCAATAGTTTCTAATTATTTGTAAAAGAAAAAAAGCATTCAGTGCATTAAAATCAGACAAAGTTTTCACCAGGTGATCAAAATTAACATCACCAGTGAGGGGCAGATGGACATCCTATGTCACCACACAATATTCTGAGGCCACATCTTCTCTTGTGGTGTTATGGCTATGATGTATATCCTGAATCTCATGGGGAAACACCAGACCGAAGCAAAAGAAGATATCCTCTAATTCTGAAGTGTCAATCTCTCTCTACTGTTTGTTTCTTTGTGCCATGCTAAGGATAGAACCCAGGGCCTTGTACGCTAAGCAAGTGCTCTGATCACCAAGCTACAGCCCAGCCTAAAAATGTCAATGTCATAAAAAACAGAGAAAGACTGGGAAACTCATTCAGATTAGAATCTAAAGATACAACTAAATGCAACACCAGATCCTAGACTAGACCCTGTATTGAACGGGGAGAAATGCTAAAAGAGAATTAGTGAGTCAACTGACAAAACTTGAGTATGGGTGGTAGATTAGATAAAAATATTACTACTGAATTTCCTGGGGTTGATCACTATGTTTTGTTTGCATAAGGAAGCAGTCTTATCTTTAGGAAATATACAGTAATATATTTAGAGTATAGGAATATAATGTATGCAACTTTCCTCATGTGTTCCAAAAAAAAAAAAAGTCACAAAAACAACAACAAAAAACGACTTGCATGGTAGGGGAGAGAGAAAAGGAAGGGGGAGAGAAAGGGAGGTCAAGAGAAAAGAAGATAGGGAGTGAGGGAGAGAAAAAGGGCAAATGGTAAAGAGAAAAATATCACATAGTTGAATCTGGGTAAAAAGTGTAAAAATGTTGTTTGTACTATTCTTTTAACCATTCTGCACACTTCTAAATAAAAGTTCAAAAAGATGAATTTCATTGAATAGACACAATTAACTTTTGGTACATTTTGGGGAAAATTTGACTAGTAGGAAATTGATTTATGGGAAATTTTTGGATACAAAAACTCTTTTAATCCAATTAGCAGTTGCATGGGTGTGCAATGTAAGTGTAAAATGTAAAAATTCAACTAATTTTATATTTCAGATTTTTGGGGGCTTTTCTATATGTAAACCACACCACAAAAGTAAAGAAAAAAATACAAATTGAAAAATGCAACTTACATTTCTTAAGTGTTAATTTTTAATAAGAAGAAAGAGCATCTGATTGGAAATACTGTCTCTAATTTCTTCTCTTTTTGTTTTTAATCTCCCTGTCATCTCTGGAAATTCCAGAAGTGACTAGAGTTCTCTGTAAGTTTATATTTCTAACAAAAAGAAAATGAGGGTTTGAGGGTATAACTTGGTGGCAGAGTTCTTGCCTAGAAATGTGCAATGCCCTGGGTTTGAGGCCCAGCACCAAAAATGAAAGAAAGGGAGAGGCAAAAGAGAGGAGAGAATGAAAAATCAGCCTTTTTTCATTGAGCCACCGTTAGAAGATTGAAAGCCAACTACCACAAACAGCCAAAATTTTAAGGCACTATGAACACTTCTGAAATTTCTGAGGCAATGAAAAAAAAATGTTTCCCCTCTTTCTTTACTAACAGACTTTGAATACTGTTGGGCACAAGATAATGCATAGCCTGACAACTATATTTCCAGACCCCATTGCAGGCGAGGAATGAGCTTGCAAGGCAATGCTTTACAGAATACCACTCAGCTGGCAAGGGCACCATTTTTGTTTCATAGCCTTTCTTCCTGCTGTCTGGAGAAAGTACACAGTTATGGGAACTGTTGTGGTTACCATGAACCATGAGAAGACCATAGGTGTGAATGCCTTGTGCTAAAGATGATGGAGGAGAAAGCCAGAATGGACTTGGTGTATCAGGTGACAATGGAGCTATGTTATCTCACAGTAGTTCTGGGTTATCTACCTCTATATGACCAAACTGATGATAATATAATTGCTATTCTAGATATAAATCCTATCATATGCACCTTTGCTGAACCATTATTTTTCACATTGTCATTTCTTTCCACAAAAATTCTTGAGATAATCCTTCCCCAAAAAGCAGGGCATAGCATCCATCAGTAGATGAACGGATACACAAAAGGTAATATAATCATGCAATGGAGTATTACTTAGCCTTAAAATGATTGAAATTCTGACAAATGCTATGGTCTAAACTTTGAAAACATGAAGTTAGTTGAAATAAGCCAGATATATGGACAATATTGTACGACTCTAATTAAATGAGATACTTAGAATATGCAAATGTATAGAGACAGGAAGTAGAATA
>PVJX010049016.1:0-11255 GCA_004027295.1 Dolichotis patagonum
AAAAAGGGTAGCAACAATACAGAATTCCAAAGGACAAAAAGAAAAGAACAACAACAAAACAAAAAAACCACTAAGAAATCACTAGTTGATAAATTACATCCTGTCATCTTGGAAATAGTTGTTCAAGTTACAAAATTAAAGCATACAAAGTAGACATTCAAACAGTGAGACTATTAACAGTTATGTGCAACAATCTAACAAAAACAGTATTATGGTCATCTATCTTCCACACTTAAACATACATTCGGTTATATCCTTTAGAGCACTTTCTTTTGCTCTCTATTTTACAGTAGCAATTACGCATTTTGGGTTTTATTACTCCTACAGTTCTTATTACCTTTATTTAAGTGAAAGAGAATAAAACAAAACAGGTCAGAGCAAAGCAGATCAGAACAGAACAACATAAGCAACACAACACTTTACAACAAGACAACCAGACATTAACAGTAGCTGTCAAAATATCTCTTTCTCTGCTATAGTTGAGCATAGTTTCAGATACAATAATATCAAACATAACACAAAGTATAAAATCGTTCAAGAGAATGAAAGAATTACAGGGCATTCTGAACCAAATAACTATGATCAATGGCTACTATAATATCTCATTTTGAATAAAAAGATTTGTTTATGCTATCACATATATTAAAATCCCAATAAGACACAACATGATAGAACTGATGGTAATAGCAGAGTAGAAGCACGGTAGGACTTCTAGGGAAGATGATATTAAATCAACAAAGGCTGCTATAATGTTTTGTTTCTTCAAAACCGCTGTTCATACCATCACACATAATAAACTCAAACAAAACAGATTAAAACCATTCCAACTGATGAATGAAAACATTGAAAGCCTTCAAAGCAATGAAATGGGAATCATGATTACTATAAAATCTTATATATTCTTACCAACTCTCATACTAGGGAGACTATATGGTATTTACACACGTGTGTGTGGTTTATTTCACTTACTAGTATGGTCTCAAGTTGTGTCCATTTATTTATAAATATCTCAATGTAATCATTCTTTATAGCTGAGTATCACTCCATTGTATAAAAATACCACAACTTTTTAATCCATTCCTCAGTTGATGGGCACTTAGGTTGTTTCCAAGATCTGGCTATTACAGATTGTGCTGCTATAAACATGAGTGCACATATATCAGTGTGGTATGATATTTTCAGTTCTTCTGGGAATATGTCTCGAAGTGGGATAGCTGGGTCAAATGGGACTTCCAAACCCAGCTTTTTGAGGAATCTCCAGACTGACCTTCAAAGTGGTTGCACCAATCTACACTCCCACCAAGAGTGCAGAAGAGTTCCTTTTCCCCCACAGCCTCTCCAGCACTTGTTGTTGGTAGTTTTTTCTATCCTGGCCATTCTTTCTGGGGTGAGATGGAAACTCAGTGTAGTTTTAATTTGCATTTCTCTAATGACTAATGATGATGAACATTTTCTCATGTATTTATTTGCCATTCGTAATTCTTCATCTGGGAACTGTGTATTCATTTCAGATGCCCATTTTTGGATTGGGTCTTTGAATTTTGAGGGTCTGATTTTTAAAAATTCTTTATATGATCTAGACCAAAGTCCTTTGTCTGAGGGACAATCCATTAAGGTTTTTTCCCAATTTGTGGCTTTTCTTTTCACTCTGCTGGAAATCTCTTTTGACATGAAGAAACTCTTTAATAAGATATGGTCCCAGTTATTGATTCTGGGAAGTATATCTCATGTAGTTTGATTCTTGTTCATGAATTCTCTTCCTACCCCTATATCTTTGAGGTTTTTACCTACTTTGTCTTCCAACAGATTTAGTGTTTCTGTTTTAAGATTTATATCTTTGATCCATTTAGACTTTAGTTTAGTACATGGTGATAGGCATGGGTCTAGTTTTAGTCTTCTGCATATGGATAGCCAATTTTTCCAGCACCATTTTTTGAAGAGACTGTCATTCTTCCAGCGAACATGTTTGGCCCCTTTATCAAAGATAACGTGGTTGAGTGGGTTTGTAAGCCACTGTATTTCTTTGGAGAAGTATCTATTCAGTTCACTTCTTAAGTATTGGTCAGATCATTTGGTTTTTAGTGTTAATTCTTTTTTTTATTTTGAAGGTAGTAGAAATACAATAGAACAAGATATTACAAAGCCAATTGAGACAGCGCAGTGACTTTGGGTACAGAACTTCACAGCAGGTTACCGGGATAACAGTCATAGGTACCATAGTATATCTCATTATCTTCACAGTAGTTGTCTGGTCAATTAAGTATAGCAAAATCAAACCAAAGGCAGAACATTATAAAATCAATAGAAAGAGAATATTGAATAGAGTAAAGCAATTAATCATAATGAAAACAAAACTGAAAATAGCACTTGCATTCAAAGAGAAGATAGAGGAGACCCCCCCATATTTGCTATGTTGCATACAGTCCTCCTGCCAAGAGATGCTCAGACCTCTGTCCCCAGTTGCTAATGGGGGGAGGAGGTTTGGGATGTTTCATTGCAAGCCCATGCACCAATAGGCTCATGAGACACTGCTGGGTCTCCTGGCTCACACCAGAGGAAGGTGCTTACCAAGAGGGCAGGCGAATTGCTTCTTTGTGCAGGGTCATGGGTTCCACCATGGCTCTGGCCAGATCTTGGGGATGTTCTCTGGTTCTCCTCTTTTAGTGTTAATTTTTTTATTTAGTTGTATATTCTAAATATTAGTCCTTCCTCATAAGCAAATTTCCCACACTCTGGGTAGTCTCTTTAATGATTATTTCCTCTATTATGCAAAAATATTTTAATTTAATACAATATCATTTGTTGATTGTTACTATTATTTCTAGTGCTATCATAATTCTATTGGGAAGTGCTTGCCAGTATTTATGGATTCAAGTGTTTCTTCTACCTTATTCTACAGCACTTTCAGCATTTCTGTTTTTATACCAATTTTCTTTACCCATTCAGCTGTTGAAAGACACCTTTGTTGAGCTTGTATTTTGGCTACTGTGACTAGTGCTGCACAAACAAAGTAGAGGTATCTCTCTGACATTTCATTTCCTTTGGATATATATTTAGTAGTGGGATCACAAGACTATTTGATAGTTATACTTTTAGGTTTTAAAGGAATATTCATAACATTTTCCATAATTTTTTACTGACTTACATTCCCATTAACTGTTTTACATTCTTAACAGAACTTGTTAATCTTTTTTTTTACTTTTTAAAAAATTTTACTTAAAGACACAAAAAGCGAAACAGAAGAAAAAGGAAGCAATAATACAAAATTCTGAAAAATAAAATGAAATCAACTAAACACGAAGAAATCACTAGTTCACAAATTACATACTGACATCTTGGAAATAGTTGTTCAAATTACAAAATTAAAGCACACAAAGTGGACATTGAAACGGTGAGACTGCAAACAGTTTTGCTCAATGATCCAACAAAGACTTAGTAATATGGTTGTCAATCCTACACACTTAAACACACAAGCAGTTATATTCTTTAGAGCACTTTCTTTTCCTCTCTTTTTGACAACAGCAGTTACACATTTTGGGTTTTATTACTCTTACATTTCCTATTATTTTTTACACTAGAGATACAATGCGATATTTATAAATATGATTCTTATTTATTTCACTTATGAGAATAGGCTCAAGTTGCCTCCATTTCAGTATGAAGGCCTCAAGATCATCCTTTTTTATAGCTGAGTAAAATTGCATTGTATAAAAATACCACAACTTTTTCATCCACTCTGCAGTTGATGGGGATTTCGATTGTTTCCAGAATTTAGCTATCACAAATTGTGTTGTTATGAACATGCGTGCACATATATCACTGTGATATGACCTTTTCAGTTTTTCTGGGAAAATACCTAGGAGGGAAATAGCTTGGTTGAATGGAGCTGCCAGTCCTAGTCTTCTGAGAATTCTCCATACTGATTTCCATAGTAGTTGCACCAGGCTACACTTCCACCAACAGTGGAGCAGTGTTCCTTTTTCCCTGCAGCCTTGCTAACATTTGTTAGCAGTTGTTTTCTTGATGGCAGCTATTGTTTCCAGAGTGAGATGAAATCTCGATGCTGTTTTAATTTGCATTTCTCGAATGACCAATGATGGTGAACATTTCTTCATGTATGCATTTGCCATTTGTGTATCTTCATCTAAGAAGTGTTTGCTCATCTCAGATGCCCATATTTGGTGAGGGTCTTTAAATTTGGGGGGCTTGGTGTTGTTCAATGCTTTATATGTTCTGGATATAAGTCCTTTGAGGGGTTGCTGACTAAAATTCCCATTTTGTGGGTTTTCTTTTCATTCTTTTGGCGATTTCTTTTGAAGTGGAGAAACTTTTCAATAATATGAGATCCCTGGTGTTGATTCTTTGAAGTGTTTTCACATGCAGTTTGCATTTTGCTCATGAATTCTCTGCCTACAACTTTCTCCAAGATTTCTCCCTACCTTGTCTTCCAGTAGTTTTATTGTTTCTGTTTTAATATTCAGATCTTTGATCCATTTAGACTTCAGTTGTGTGCATCTTGATAGGCATGGATCTAGTTTCAATTTGCGGCATGTGGAGAGCCAATGTTTCCAGCACCATTTATTAAAGAGGCTATCATTCCAATGAACATGTTCAGCCCTTTTGTCAAATATCAGGTGGCTGAGTGTCTTTGTAGTTGTGCTTGCATCTTCTAATCTGTGCCATTGATCCTCAGGTCAGCTACTTTGCCAGTACCACACTGATTTTATTACTGTGGCTTTGTAGTATAGTTTCAAGTCAGGAATTAGGATGCCTCCTACCTTGCCTTTATTGCACAGAATTGCCTTTGCTCTTCTAGGTTTCTTCTATTTCCAAATGAATTCTAGGAGTGTTTTCTCTAGATCGGTGAAGTGTATTAATGGTATTTTGATTGGGATTACATTAAATCTATAACAGTTTTGGGAGTATGGCCATTTTCACAATGTTGTTTTTTCCTAGCCAAGAGCAAGGAATATCTTTCCATTCTGTAATATCCTCTTCAATCTCCTTTTTTAGTGTAGCATAATTTTCAGCATATAGGTCATTTACATTGTTAGGTTTATTCCTAAGTATTTCATTTTTTAGGTGCTATTATGAAGTGCATTATTTCCATAATTTCTCTGTCAGTGAGTTTTTTGTTTATGCACACTTATGCTATTGATTTTTGAGCATTGACTTTGTATCCAGCTACAATGTTGAATTTGTTTGTTACCTCTACTAGTCTTTTAATGGAGGTTTTTGGCTCTTCTATATAAAGGATCATGTCATCTGCAAATAGTGATAATGTGACTTCTTCCTTTCCTATCTTTATTCCTTTTATTTCTCCACCTTATCTGATTGCCCTTTCTAGTGTTTCCAGAACTATATTGAATAGGAATGGTTATATTGGGCATCCTTGTCTGGTTCCTGATTTTAAAGTGAAAGTTTTCACTTTTTGTCTGTTTAATATAATGTTGGCTGTTGGTTTGTCATAGATGGCCTTTATAAGATTGAGGTAGACACCGTGTATTCTGAATTTCTGAAGGATTTTTATCATGAACATGTTTTGAACTTTTTCTTTTTCATGTGTTGGACTTTATCAAAAGCTTTTTCTGCATCTATTGAGAAGACCATGTGGTTTTTGTTTTTGGCTCTGTTGATGTGATATATTACGTTTATTGATTTGCATATGTTAAAGCATCCCTGCATTCCTGGAATGAATCTCACTTCATCATGGTGTATAATCTTCTTGATGATTTGCTGCATTCTATTTGCTAGTATTTTATTGAGAAGCTTTGCATCAGTGTTCATTAGTGAGATTGGCCTATAATTCTCCATTTTGGTTTTGTCTTCTCTGGTTTTGGTATGAGAGTGATACTTGACTCCAGGAATCATTTAGGGAGGATTGCTTCCTTTTCAATTTCATTGAAGAGTTTGAGGAGTATTGGCATCAAATCTTCTCTAAATTTCTTGTAGAATTCAGCTGTGAATCCATCAGGACCTGGACTTTTCTTTGTTGGTTAAGTTTTTAATTAAGTTTTTAACTTCAATTGCTGATATTGGATTATTCAAAATTGCTCTATCTTCTTAGTTGAGCTTTGGTAGTTCATACGTTTCTAGAAATCTGTGTATTTCCTCTGTGTTTTCCTCTTTATGTGAGTAGAGATATGAAAAGTAGGTATTCATGATCTTTTGAATTTCCATGGAATTTTTAGTAATTTCCCCCTTTCCAATCCTTATTGCGTGAATTTGAGTTTTTGTCTTTCTTTTTCTTTATAAGGTTAGCTAAAAGTTTGTCAATTTTGTTTATTCTCTCAAAGAACCAGCTTTTTGATTCATTAATTCATTGTATTTTTTTAAAATTTCAATTGCATTGATTTCTGCTGTAATCTTTCCAATTTCCTCTTGTATGTTTTTTGCATTTAACTTGCTCTCTTTTTACTAGATGCTTGAGATGAAAAATTAGGTTGTTTATTTGTGTTCACTTTGTTTTCTTGATATGATAATGCACTGCTATATATTTCTCTCTTAAGATTGCTTTCATTGTATCCCGCAGGATACAATGATGTTTCTGCATTTTCATTGAATTGTAGGTATTGCTTTATTTCTTCTTTAATTTCATCTGTAGCCCCACTGGCTGTTCAGAAGATTATTATTTAATTTCCATGTAAGCATGCAGGTTTTGCAATTTCTTTTGCCATTAATTTTCAATTTCAGGTGATTTGGTCAGATAGTATGCGTGGGATAGTCTCAATACCTTTGCAATTATTTAAGGATGCTTTATGGGATAATATATGGTCTAATTTGGACAATATCCTATACGCAGCTGAGAAGAATGTGTATTCTGTTGTGATTGGTTGGAACACTCTGTAAACATCTACTAAATTCAATTGCTCACAGTTATGTTTCAGTTCTATTATTTCTTTGCTGCCTTTTTGCCTAGTTGATCAGCCTGTTTGTGACAATGGGGTGTTAATGTCCCTTGTTATAATTGTGTTCTTGTGTATTTGGTTTTTCATGTCCATTATTATCTGTCATATAGATGGGTGCTCCTGTATTTGGTGCATATACATTTATAATTGTTAGTCACTCCTCTTAACTTTTTCCACCTATGACTATGTAGTGACCTTCTTTATCTCTTTTAATCATTTTAGGTTTGAAGTTCACATTGTCTGCCAATAGAACAGTTACCCCCTGCTTTTTTCTGGGATCTTCTTGCATGGAATACTGTTTTCCATGTTTTGACTTTTAATCTATGAGTTTCATTTTTGGTCAGATGTGTTTCTTGTGTACAGCATATTGTGGGATCATGTTTATTGATCCATTCTGTCAACCTATTTCTTTTGATAGTTGAATTGAGGCCATTTACATTTATGGATATCACTGATATGTACTGGCTTGACTTTGCCATGTTATGTTTCAGTTGTTTGCTTTCAGCTTTTCCCCCTTGTTTAATTGCTTGTTCTACGTGGTATTTCTTTTTGTTGTTGTGCTGGGAATTGTGGTCATTTTTATCTCTATCTAGTATGTCTTTCAATACTTTCTAGGGTTTGTTTGGTGGACATCAATTTCTTCACTTGTTCTTTGTCATGGAAGTATCTTGTTTCTGCATTAAACTTGAAAGACAGTTTTGCTGGGTACATCAGTCTGGGTTAAAAGCTGTTTTCTTTCAGGACTTGAAAGACCATGCTGGTCTTGACTTGAGGGTTTGTGCTGAAAAATCTGCTGTGATTCTAATGGGCTTTCTTTGATAAGTGAGTTGTTTCTTTTGTATAAGAGCTTTTAGTGTTCTGTTTTTATGCTGTATGTCTGAGACTTTAATTATTATATGTCTTGGTCTCAATTTATGTTGATTGTGACTCTTTGGCATTCTATATGCCTCACTTATCTGCATATCAGATTTTTTTCCCCATGTTTTGGAAATTTTCTTCTATTACTTCTGTGAATATTTTTTATGTCATTTACATTGCCTTCTACCTCTCTACTGATACCTATTAATAGATTTTTTCTGTTGGCATCATCTTGAAGCTGATGGATTGTCACTTCATACTGCTTTGTTATTTTTAAAAGTTCTGTCCTTTATGATAACTAATTGCAATTGTGTCCTCGAGGTCTGAAATCCTATCCTCAGCTTCATTGAAATGTTTTTGCCAGCTTTGAATAGAAGTTTTTGTTCTTTGAATGTCTCTTTGATTTTGTTCCATGAATTCTGCATGTTTTCTATATTGTTAATTCAAGGTTTCAATCAGTTTCCCATGCTCCTGTACTTTTTTCTCTATTTCTTGTTTAACTGCACTGAGCAACTCCTTCACTAAGGTTGTAATTTCTATCTTTACATGGGAGAGTACTTTTAATTTGATTTCCTATATAGCCTCATGGAGTTTTTTTTTTTTTTCATTTGTTTTGCTATCTTTCCAGGGATTTCTGGTGTGTTACTTTTGAAGTCCTCTATTTTAATGTCTCTTGTACTTGCTCCTGGTGTGCTTGATGTTTGAGATTGCATTATCTTTTTTCCTTTTTCCATTTTCCCCTTTTGAGTTAATATTTGGTTGTTCAATCCCACTAGTGTCAACTGTTGGTGGTATGTATCTTGGAGTCCTAATTAAGGTTGATATTCATCCAATTGCTGAGTCCTATAATGAATAGGTGGGCCAATCACCTGACTTCCCACTGCAGGGCCTGTTGGGTGAGTTCTATATTCTTCCTGGGCTGTCAAGCCTAGTATTATTGTCATAGGTCACCTTTTAGTTCCTGCTATCACTTTATCTTTAGGTTATTCCAGGTCACCAAATCTCCCTGTCTACAGTATTTGTGTTGGCTGAAGCCCTACTGTGTCCCTATTGTGTGTCTGTGTGTCTCTTAATCCTTTTTGATTTTTGCCAAGTTGGGAGAGTCCTTATTGGCACACTCCTCACTCTGCCTGATGTTTTCTGTTTGCAAGAAGCAGTCAACAACACTCTTGTTAGATCACCAAGGTCTTATGGTAATTTGGAGTGAGCTTTACTACTGACCCTTTTTACCCACTGTATGCCTCTATTTTAGTGGTATACTCACCACACTTACTGGAGCCTGCTGAGATCTTCTGTTTGGGTGAGCCAGTCACTTAGTCTCCCCTCAAGCTAGCACAGATAATCCACTGTAGTCCAAGGTTCTGGAGAAAGGGTTGGAGCTCTGGCTGGAGTTCCCTGGTCTGCAAAGTTCATCTGTGAAGGAGGTGGGATTGCAGAAGAGGCCTGCATCTAGACCGGCCCTGGGCATGCCTCTGGCTGGAGTTCCTGGGTCCCATAAATTGGTCTGTTGAGAAGGCAGAGTCGCAAGGCTTCCCAGACTGCGCCTCTGGTTGGATTTCCAGGGTGCTGTGGGTTGGTCTGGGGTGAAGGCAGAGTTGCAAGAGAGGCCCTTGTCTGTGCTGGCTTTGGGCTCGCCTCTAGCTGGAGTTTCTGGTCCCAAAACATGGTCTGTGGAAAAGTTTTTACTTTTTCACCATAGCCATGCTAACTGGTACAAGATAGTATGGCAGTATAATTCATTATAATTTTGCATTTTATTTTCCTGGAGATTAGGAATATTTTGCATTTGTCAATAAAATTCCGACCATTTGTATGTATTCTTCTGAGAAATGTTCATTCAGATTTTATCTCATTTTTAAATAAATTATTTGTATTTTTGTGTTGATGTTTGTAGTAACTTATGTATTCTGGACTTTAATTCATTGTCACTTGAATCCTTTGGAGATGTTTTCCCCAGTAGCTAGGTGTATCTTCATTCTTACCTCCTTTGTTGTACAGAAGCTTCTTAGTTTAATGTAACCCTACTGGCCTAGTTTTTGTTTGTGGTTTTGAAAGTCCATCCAAAAATATTTTTCCCTGTTGCAATACCATGGAAATGTTTCACCCATGATTTCTTATACTAGTTATATAAGATTGTGTCTTACTTGTAAATATTAGATTCACTTTGCCATCATTTTTAAATTTTGTGAAGTGTCAGAATTTCCTTTTTATGTAATGATGATTAGCTATACGGATCATGCATTGATTTGACTGTTCCCTCTCTAATTTATGATTTTGGAGCTATCATCAAAAACCGATTGGATATATATATATATATATATATATATATATATATCCATCTGTTAAGTTTTAGAGGTTCTCTTTCATTAGAGGAGACTCACTTTAAATGTAAAGCCCCAAAAAGTTTGAAAGTGTAAAAAGGAAAATATATTGCATGCAAAAAGTAAGCACTGAATATAGTAGCTAGACTAGTATCATACAAAATAAAAGTTAAGGCCAAAATTGTCAAAGAGACAAAGTGGAAAATTTATGTTAATAAAAGGGTTAGTCTACCAAAAATATATAAAAATTAGAATCTTATAAACACCAAATGTTAGAATCTTAAATTATGTATAGCAAGCATTAACAGAATTGAAGGGAGGAATATAGTTATAAAACCAGTCAAAACAAAACAGAATAAAAAAGGAGAAAGCCAACAACACAAAAATAACAAGGATAAGTCAATTCATATCAGTTATTAATGTTAATGTTTACGGTCTCAATTTACCAGTCAAAACAAACAGACTGGCAAGATCCAGCAATATGCTGATCAGTAAGCAAGATTCAGCAGTATGCTAATACAAGAAACACATTTAATTAACAAAGAAATTTATAAGATTGAAAGTCAAATAGCAGAAAATAATACTCCTTATGACAGGAACCCAGAAACAAGCAAGTATATCTATTGTATTTGCAGATAAAGTGAATTTCAAGGTAAGGATTATTAAAAGAGAAAGAAGGTCATTACTTCCTTGTAAAGGGAACAATCCAAGTGGATGAGACAGCAACCAAATATATATACAACAAATACCAGTGTACCAAGCTATATATAATAAATATTAACAGACATGAAAAATCAAATAAGCACTAATGCAATTGTAATGAAGGATCTTGATGCCTCAAGTCAAAAACAGATGAAATAAACAAAAAAATTAACAATTAAATATTAAAACTGAATCAAACTTTTGAACAAATGGACTTAGTAGATGTCAACAAAGTTTTCCACCCATAAAATCAGAATACACATTATTAGCTGCACATGGGATAGTCTCCAAAATAGAACACATACAACCTCATAGATATACTTAAATAAATACAGAGGAATTGAAATTACCCTATGCGTGGAACCTCCCGGACCTGCAGAATGGCCCGGGCTATTTGGATTGAAAGTCTGCAGAGACCGGCATCTCGGCCTGACTGTTTGGGACTGGTAGGCCTGCCCTTCATCTG
>PVJX010049017.1:0-11266 GCA_004027295.1 Dolichotis patagonum
GTCTGCATATCATTTCCTTTTTCTATGTTTGGGAAGTTTTCCTTAATAATTTCTGTGAATACATACCCTTTGCAGTTCTTCTGTTTTGACTCCTGCTTCTTCATTCACATGCTTTATTCTTAAGTTATAGATCCTCTTGTCATCCTCTAGCCTTTGTATTGTTACTGCCTGCTCCTTTGTTATTTTTAAGAGATCTTCCCTTTCACAACCCTACATTGCAAGCCTGTGTTCAATTTTTGATAGTCTATCTTTGGTTTCTTTCAAGCAGTTTTGCCAACTTTCTATGGAGTCTTTAGTTTGCTGGTAATCTCTTTGAATCTGCTTCATGAATTCTAGGTTTTTTTTATATTCTTCATGGAACATTTTTCTCCTTTTGTGTTCCTCCATTCTTCTGTCTGTGTCTTCTTGAGAGATGCCCAGCCTTTCTTTTATTAATCTACTTATTTCTTGTTTAATTTGAATGAATATTTCAGTTTTGATCTCATTTATGAGGTCCTGAAGATATCTCTTTATGTCCACTGACGCTGTGTTTGATGTTTCGTGTTTGTTGCCCTCAATCTCTTTTATATTTACATCTCCTGGATCAACATTCAGAGGGTTGGGGGCTGGGAGATTTTTCTTATTTCTCCCTCTTGTCATGTTTTTGGTTCCTTCCATACAAGTGTATAGTGTAATTCCCAGCCCCTGTTCTTGTTGGTTAGGGTTCTTCTGGAGCATGCAGGCTAGGAGCTTCTGCCCTCTGCCTTGTGCTATCAGAAGAGTGAAGTGCAAGCAAGGGTAGTATATGCTGGCTCCTCCCCTCCAGGCCAGTCGACCTTCATGGGCCTTCACTGCATCTGTGTGCACCATGCTCAGGGAACCAATTGATTTGTGATGTCCCACTGGGTCCCAGCCCAGTCCAAGAAGATCCCACCAATCCTCTCTTTGAGGGGAGCAATCAACTGAAGCCGCTTCCTCAAAGAGCCAGGACTTTCCTACCCAACTCCAATATGTTGTCTAGTTGGTTGCCCCTTTCCCTCGGGAGGGTCCCATTCCCATCAGTCACTGCTTGTTGATGCCGGTCCCCGAGAACTGCTGGGCTCCCTGACCTCTGACCTCAGTGCAGCTGCAGTGTGAATTCATGGTGCCTCTGGGTGAGTCGCGCACAGGGCTGTTCAACTCCATGCTCTGGCCGCTCAAGCCAGTTGTTTTGGTGTTGGTTTGGTGGCTCAAGTGGATCTCGGGCAGGAATTCAGGTGGCTCAGTGACAGTGCAGTGCTTACCGATCTTAGCTTCTCTAATGGTAGCCCCAGAACCTTGTATTTGAGCAGTTTCTTTCCCTTCAGTTTCTTCCTGGGTTGAGAGAGCCCATCTCCCTCTGTTTGGATCTCTCCAGGGTGTTCTATTCTGGATTTGAGCTGTCTCTCTGAGAGAGGATCCATATCCTGCTACCTCTATGTCCACCATCTTTAGAATCCAATTTTCTCATTTTTAAAATGAGCATAATAATATCTTTCTCATGGAAGTAGGTAGGGATGAAATGAAAGGATGCATGAAAAAGCACTGGGCACTGTGCCTAGCATGTGTGGTTATGTGAATATATTTATCGTTACTTCCCTTGTAGAGTTCTTGGTGTGTGTGTGTGTGTGTGTGTGTGTGTGTGTACAAATACTGGAACCAAAGAATGAGTTAAACATGGACATGCCCTTTACCCCTTGTTGCCTAATGTTGTCTCTTAGACAGGGAAATGGTTTATGTCATAGGGAATTAATTAAAAGCAAACTGGATCCAAACCACGGCTTTGTCACTGGCCACCCACATGATTCTGGAAAATCTGGACCTCCACTGCATTCTCTGGGAAATGGGAGGCATGAAGGCCTTACTCACAGGGTTACTTTGAGGGTTAAATGGGGACAATTGATCTGCAGTGCCTGGCGTCATTCTTATTACTCAGGAACTATTTTTGTGATGTGGAATTGTTTTGTTTGGCACAAAGCCCTGCAAAAATGTAAGAGGCTATTATTTTATTAAGGCAAAATTCATGCTTCCAAAGAATGATGGCTATTTCAAGTTCAAGTTTCACTTTTTCTGCTGACTCTGTTTTTGGGGATAAAGTGAAGAAGAAACAGAGCTTTCATTTTATATATTGTCTGAGGGTGAATATTTTTCCCTCAGTGTGCAACAACTGGTCATGCCACAAAGCAATCCACTGTAAAAAAAAATGCTGCAGACATCCATGTCTTGATGTCTTAGGGGAAAAAGCATGTTTGTAGTTGTGTGAAATGTAATGGAACAGGAGATATGGGCAGTGTGATAAACAAGCCACATTAACTGTGAGGCATTCATAATGATTCTAAAACAGTTTAAGATTTGAAATGTGAAAGTTTTCTACAGAAACCACAAATTAAGAAACTTATGAGTGCCATCTTGTGGAGAGATCTCCCTTAAAGTATCACATTGGAGAATGCCTCTTCCTTGATTCAGAAGCTATAACAAGCAGAGGGCAGCCATCCACACATCCATCCATCCATCCATCCATCCATCCTCCTTCCATTCTTTCAACCACCACTCATCCATTATTCATTTATCCATCCATTTATCTACCCATCTATCCATTAATCATCCATCCATCCATATTCCAACCATATACCACTTATTGTCTAACCATCATCTATCCATCATCCACTCACCAGCCACCATCCACTCACCAGACATCATCCAGTCATCCATTGTCAATCAACCACCCATCATCATCCATTCATCCATCTGCTTATTATCTATCTATCATCTATCTATCTATCTATCTATCATCTATCTATCTCCACTCACCATCCATCCACATAATAATTCATTCAGTCATTTGTCCATTTGTTCAATGCTTACCATGTGCTTTTTAATGTTTCGATCTGAGAGATGCCAGGACCCCACTCGAAAGGAGCCTGCAGAGAGCAGTGGTAAATATGGAGAAGTTAAGGGTGTTGAGGAACCCTGCTAGAGGATTTGTTAGACATTTTTTGTGATTGTTGTTGTTGTGTTTGACATGGATAAGACAGGTAGAGAAGGCTCTTGGGTGGAAGCAGTATCTAAACAAGGTCTGAAGGAAAGTAAGAATATGTCATATGAATGGGAATTTCTCCTATGTTCATTCTCCTCTTGGTGAATGTAGGTGAGAGAAGAAGAGAGTCTTAGAGCTCTGACTGGTACTACCCTCTCTGTGCTGTCATGCACATTGTAGGCCCTCCAATGTCCATCTTAGTAGTGAAGACAAGTCAAAGCGTGTCCAGCAGATAGTGGTCTGAATGGTGACGGGACACAAAAACAAACAGGGAAGAGCTGTGAAATGAAGTGCCTGCTATGCAGTCAGATTATATAAGATAAGAAAGTATTATATAATATTAGAAAGTATTAATAGCTGCCATTATGTTGGGATTTTCATTTCAGAGGATCTGTTAGACCCATATCAGCAGAGTTATGTTAGTATGGGCCCTTGCCAAGATGTGGGAAGGCCCTCATTATATGTGGCCAGATGCATAATGGTGTTCTGCCTTTATTACCTGTTACAGACTGTTACTTGAAAAATGCATGACAGGGGAAAAATGCCCAGCAGCAAACTAGTTAAATTGGCCAGTGCATGGCCCAAGTCTGTAGGATGGATGGCCCCTTACCAATCTTCTCATTCTCTGCTCCCTTTGCAATCTCTAGGAATTAATGCAGAGCAGACCTGATGCTTGCCTAGAAAAGCACACTGCGACTTCAGCAGGCCTCAGCTCTGCATGGCCCCCCACCACTCTCCCTGCCTCGAGTATCAACTTGAAGTCCCTTACTTTTTGCATCACCCTTGCACTGTGTGATGGAGCAGAAGCTTTCCATACCCATGCCTTCAGTACTGAAAATAAATGGGAGGACAAAGGGGCTGTGTGTTTCAAGAAAAATGGTAGAAAGCATTTTATCTCCTCACAGGATTAAAAATATTCTCATGCATTCCATCTATAAAGCAGTGCATCTGCATTTTAGAGCTGGGCTAGCTCCTTGGTTCACATTATTTTTCAGGCCTTTCTGGGTATTTGCATCAGATAACGCAGGAGAAGCCTTGCCTACCTCACCTCTCCTCCCCCTAGCTCCCAGTACTGCCTGGAAGCATGTTGCCCTTAATAAAGGCTCATAGATGGGTTTGTGAACAATGTCTTAACATGTCAACGAATTCTTTTAGTTGGATTCTTACTTCCTTTCTTTCATTTAATTCTAGTCAGAAGTAACTTGGTGTGTTACTGGGATGGCCTTGGTGTTTTATTTTTGATAGTCAATTTTGTCTGAAACAATTTGTTTCCTCTGCAGCCAGCAATTGATCTGTAAATTCACCAGTCTGGCTCCTTCCTCTCGGCCCTCATGGCTTCCCAGCTGGGGCCCATGGATTTTTAGCTGCAGGCTGTATCTTCCCAGCCTGTGGAGCCAGTCTTGTCATTAGCCGGAGGTGTGGGCAGGGAAGAAAACTGTGGGGATGAGCTTTAGTACTGTCCTCTTGGCTGTGTAAGTCACCCAGACCTGGTTCTGGGCTTCTGCTTTGTCTAAGTAAACTTTAGTCCTTGAAGACCTGCCTCGAGAGCTTTCCAGAACTTTCTGTCCTGTTCCTGTTTAGAAAAGTTAATGTGGTCAGATGGGTAGCTTTCTCCCTTAGGCTATGGTCCTCCTGGTATTCCTGATAATAAACCAGGGAGCACAAGAAATGAAGAAGTCAGTCTGACTAGTAAAATATATTAACCACATACAATAAATAGGGATAAATGCCACTGTATTTGTTAAATTGATGATGTAATGTTCAGACAATAATAGCATTACAGGAAAAATGATGTATAGCACATTTAAAGAAGAAAATGCTGATGAACTATTTCATTTTCATAAATATGTGCAGATACACCAGTGTCAATTGCCTTAAAACCAAAACAAACCTACAAGTTGAAGTATAAAAAATGCTGTGCAAACATTCATGCTCAGATAAACTTTTATGAGTTTATAAAATACATAAAATCCACAAGGTCAATAAAATTCAGGCAAACCTTTATTTTATATGAGATGACGTTGGTTTGCTACATCAGACTCATTAAGTGCCACATGGCGATGGTGATGGTGGCAGGGGTTCCGTGGGTTGGCCTGACTCTGCAGAACATGTGGCATGTCACAGGGTGTCTCAGCACACTCACCCATTTCCTCGATTCAAAAGATGCACCCATGTTTCTGCAGGACACTGAGAGGTCGTTTGTTTTCCCTTGATAATGACCACACCATTTGTTTTTGAGTCCATCCCATCAATTTTTTCATTAGCATTTAGCTGAGACAGTCAAAGCAGCTCTATTTGGGCTGACCACAAATCTGCATGTGGAGATAGAAACTTCATGGCATAAGTCAGTCATCCTATTGATCCCAAAGGCATTTACATGGGTTATTTTTAGATTCTTATCAAAATGAAAACAAGATTAAAAAACAATGCCAAAGCTGAGCACAATGGCGCATGCTTGTACTCCTAGCTACTCGGGAAGCTGAGGCAGGGGGACTGCAAGTTTGAGACCAGCCTGGTAACTTAGATTCTATCTCTAAGCAAAGCAACCAAACAAAAAACAAAAACAAATAAAAGAACTGAGGATGCAGCTCAGTGGTGGAGCACTGCTGGATTCGATCCTCAGCACCACAAAAAGAAGGCAATACAAAATAGCAGCAACAAGAAAACAAACAACAACACCAAGAAAAAAAATGTCAAGAACGCAAACCCAGCAAAAATACCCAAATGCTCTGTGTCCCTGGAATGGGGCAGGAAAGAGAGGGAAGGTCTAAGACTGAACAATCAAGTCAACTTTCCTCCAGTCTCACCATAGTTCCTCAAAGGCAGCCTGTTCTCAGGTTTACTGGGGAAATTGAGGCAGCTCAACTATTCAAGTTCCAGACTTCCACTATTATTCTGGGCCTGGCTTTATGTTGCTCTATCTCTCTGATGATGGCTTCTTGCTACCCTGCTTAGTGCTTTGCATAGGAACTTGGGCTTTGCATGGTGGAACTGGGGCTACTAATTGTTCAAGGAGAGAGACTGGAGACACTCATCTGAAACTGTTTCATGCTATTTCTGTGTTCCCTTGTGTATATTTATCATCAGGAACATGATAGACACCAGTCTTTGGGAGGGCTCAAGACAATGGTATAGATTTCTGGTTGTACAGAACCTTTTAGAGCAAGGGAGGAATTCTGGCAAAAAAGAATGCACAAAGACTACTACCAGAAATTCCTGAGCTTGCCTTCCCTTAAAGGATGGGCAGACAAAAAAGAATTTGGAAGCTCCGTGCTTAGCAGTGATAACCCCAAACCCAATAAAGTATTCTGAGTTGTTGCTGAAATGTAGTTTACAACCTGCAAATCCTGACCCACTGAGGTGTTCCCCATGGATAGAGAGTTACACAGCCCCCAAGTTTTGGCTGAGGGTTTTCTGCAGCAGCCTAACACCAGTCCTTAGCTGGCCCCAAAGTCCTTGCTTCATCTGTTGCTCACCTGTCATGGACTCTGCCCTTCTGCCAACAGTCATCATAGTCAACATGAACTTTCTTAGCTTCCCACGCCCTGCCTCCTTCAAGAGCCCAAGTAGCGAATATCAAGAAGGGCTTCCGATTGCTCCCCAAGAGCCTCTGCCAACCCCATTTAGACAGATCATACACTTAACAATTTGACCTTTCCACCCTTGTCTTCCTTGAAAATGCTCTCAAATAAATTGTACTAGAGCTCTGTAAAGTAATCCAAAATGCATTTCAGGAAGAAGTAGGGTGACGGGCCTGAGTTTTAAATTTATCTTGCCACTTAGGAGCTCCGTGACCTTAGTCAAATTATTAACTCTAGGATTTAGTTTTCTTATCTATAAAATAGAGATCATAATAATATCTGCTTCATAATGCTGAGAGGACTAAAAGACACTGGCACATAATCGGCAGTCAATAAATGGAAATTTAGTTAATATTTGAGCATTTATATATGTAGACCTTTGTATAAGGCATAAGAACACTAAATCTCCATGTACAAGTAGCCCCCAGTCTGGTGGAGGTTTTTTCCGGGAGCCTTCAGAGTGGAACCAACAATTAGACTGATCTGATGCTAGAGCAATTGAATTTGGAGCCAGAGCAAAAATAATTTGCCCCCATCACTCAAACTGACTAGGATGAGATGAATTCTAAAGTCTGTGTTCTAGCGTTAGTGCATTGAGGCTGAGACTGTCCGGGGGGGAGATGGGAGGGCTGAGAGTCCAATTTTCACAAGTTCAGACTTCACTTAATTTGGGCAGTCTCAGATGGCAGCAGACGAGGCCTTTCTGCCCCCAGTGAGAGATGGCACTGAAGACCCAGAGGAGGAGCTGTGTCTCACACAGGCCTACTGCTCGGTAAGGTTAGAGAGAGCCCAGCGATCTTTCCCTCCGAATGGCCCTGAACGTGCATCTCAAGTAGGATTCGTAAAGATATCATTTTATTCCCTGCCTTCTCGTTTCTGAGTCGGTACCCAAAGAGGTTTCTGACACATTAGCCAGGCAGTAATGTGCCTTCTTTCTGGGCTGACTGTCCACAATGCATTCAAATCCAGAAAGAAAATATGTCAGAATGTGTTCAAAATCTATCAATTGGGTCATTTTCCCAATGAAAAACAGATGGGTCCTTGGAGTTATTCAGAGAGAGAACATTTTTTTTTCCCGTTTTGTTCATTACAGTTTTTATGATTTAAAAGAATTAGTGTTTAATCTCAATTCTAAAATTGTCCATTAGTTTGTATTTGCTTCACTAAATGTGTTAAACAGATTTTTATCACTCCAGCTATATCTCCCTGACAGCACTGGGAGTCAGGTTTACAGAAATAATGTTAGTTTTATAGCCCGAATTCGGAGGTTAACCTCCAGGACTACAGATGTGACAACATTCAAGGAAAATTGATAACCCCAAAAGCTCTTATTCCATATATTTTAGAATCAACCTAAACATGACCCAATGCTCTTTTTTCCTTCACGCCCTGGGAGCACCTGGCTCAGTTCCTTCTTGACACAGATGTGCGGTTGTGGAGAGAGCTGCCGGGAGACCTCAGCTCTCCCCAGATCCGGGCTTGGAAAATGGTGGGGAATCTTCTTGCTCAACTCTTTCCTGTTGCTTTCAGGACTTTCCATCCAAGGCTAAAGCAACAAAACGCATCAATTCAGCTGATAAAACGATTTTCTGCGGGTTAAGGAGCGGTACAGACACAAGCTGTTTCCTCACCTACCGGCAGGGGGCGGAATAGAGCAGAGCAGCCTAAGGAAGGCAAGGTCTGTTGCAAACAAGAAATGTGAACACTTTTTCTTTTTCCTTCTGTGGTAGGCCCGTATTCCAACAGAATGAGTTCATAAAATCAGAAAAGGAAATAGGACAGAGACAGAGAGAGGGAGAGAGAGAATGAGTTCGTAGTTCATTTGCAATATTTTTGTTCAGCCCTAGAAATTTTAGAAAGAATCCTAAAAATACAGTTGTGTTTCGGTTTATTCTTATTTCAATTGTGGTAGGACTGTAAAGCTGTAATGGTTTATGAAAAACGTCCTCGCATGTTTCCCTGTGGATAGCCTGCTCTAATGTTGTTATTCTTCGTCTGACTCATGAGATGAATCGAGGCTATCACACGGCAAGCTGCTTCCAAAGGCCATCTTTCCTTCTTCCAGGCTCTTTTCAGTAATGTTTAAAAAAAAAAAAAAAAAGAAACAGCAACGTGAACTCATCTCGGGACTTTGGGAGTGGGGGGTAATTCAACAAACACAACAAATTATCATAATGGCTGGAGTATCTGAGTGATAAGGAAAAACCATTGGGTAGCAATCAGTTGAGGTCTCTGTGGTCCGTGGAAGAATGACCCCAGCACGATAAACCTTTTAATCTCTAGAACCTGTGAATGCTGCCTAATACAGTGAGAGACTCTGTGAGTATGATTAAGTGAAGCAGCAAGGCATGCAGATGTGTTCTGCAGTATCCAGGTGAGCCCTGGATGTAATCACAAGTGTCTTGATAGGGTGGTGGACGTGGAGAGTGGAGCGATGTGGGTTGAAGGTACAAGAAGAAACCACAAGCCGAGGAGCATAAACAGGAACTAGCAGCTGAAAGAAAAACAAGGTAATCATTTCTTCCTCCAAAGAATGCCTCTGGAGTCAATTAACACTACCAACCCATAGACCTTAGTCCACTGAAACTGGTTTTGTGCAACTGATCACAAGAACTGTGGGAGGACAGATTTGCACACAGTGGTAACTTGCTACAGCAGCCCTAGGAAAGGATACAGTATCATTTTTTTGTCTAGTGGAGAGCTCCACTCAAGCAAGCAGAGGTACTTTGCAGGGCAAGGGGAGATGGGGGAAAGAGCTGTCGCTTCTGAAGTCTGTCCTTAATGTAGGTGTGGACAGTGGCAGCTCAAAGCAGAAATGAAAGTAGTAGCCCTCAAGTCTTGTGTGTTGGGGAAGAATACCTCTGAGCATCGGGAACCATAGGCTACTGCAGAGTTTGAGGAATCTCTGCATAAATAGCTGCAGAATTGCACACTTGCATAAATACCGAGAAGAGGCCAGACTAACCTGGAGAGCTTGGAGGGCAGCCCTCCCCCCCCATTTCACTTGGGGTAACTGTGAGCTGATGTATTGGATACATGGGGCTTCCAGGTGGGATTTCAATTAAGAAAAATTCCACCAGTGAAATTTCTGGGGTAACAATTCTGAATAATTTTGAATGTACAGAAAATTAGAATGCCATAAAGAACTCCCATGTACCCTTTGCTCTGATTCCCGGAGGCTTAATCATTTTGTCCATTTGCATAATATTTGTTCTATCTTTTCTAGATAAAAAATATTTTTCTGAATCATTTGAGAATGAGCATTATGCCCGGGCTGTTTGCATTGATAGTCTGCACGAGAGGTCTGGGCTGTTTGGATTGGGAATATTGTGGAGACGGGCATCTTGGCCAGGTCTGTTTGGGACCGGGAACTTTGCAGAAACCAGCATTTTGGCCTGACTCTTTGGGACCTGTAGGCCCACCCTTAACTCGCAGGGAACCTCCTGGAGACCTGCCTGGGACAAAGCACAGTGGCCTGGCCTGCCTGAGATTCCACAGGCTCCGGGTTGACCACACCC
Source organism: Dolichotis patagonum (assembly GCA_004027295.1). Lineage (NCBI taxonomy): Eukaryota > Metazoa > Chordata > Mammalia > Rodentia > Caviidae > Dolichotis > Dolichotis patagonum. The sequence goes on from PVJX010049017.1 coordinate 10,134, forward strand.
AGCATTCGCCTTACAATTTAGGGAGCCAGGAACCCACAGAGGGGAGTTAGGACCCTGTGAGGAAGCCAAGAGCCTGTGGGGGAGCCACTGCCCCTCCAGGAACTGAGAGTGCAAGAGATAATTCATCACACATGCAGAGAAAGCATTGGAACACTGCTCAAAACAAGGAAATATAGAAAAATGACAAAAGGAAAGACCAAAAGGCAGGCTCAAAGCTCTAGCCTTCCCCAAGAAAGCTTAGAAGCCGTGTACATAGAAGAAAAAAGAAGCCATACACCTGAAATGTCTGAAATGATATCAAATGAAATAAATATGCAAATAGGGAAAGCTATGGAGAAATTCAAATCAGAAATACTTGCCCAGGTAAAAGAAGAATTGATAAAAACAGTGAAAGAAATAGTGACCACATCTAGTGAAAACACAGCTAAAAAATTAGAGGAACAAAGCAAACAGATAGAATCCCTCAAAGAACAATATAAGAAACAAACAGAATGCATAAAGCAGATTCAAAGAGACATACAGGAAATGAAAAATTCTACTGAAAGCTGTAAAAACCGCCTCAATGAAAGTGAAGATAGAATTTCAGACCTTGAAGATAAGATTGCAGCCAGTGAGCAGGAAAGACAAGATCTTTTAAAAATAACAAAGAATCAGGAAATAACAATTCAACACCTGAAAGATGATGCAAAGAAAAATAATATAAGATTAATAGGGATAAAAGAAAAAGAAGGGGACAGCCCAAATGATATCAAGAGGATATTTACAAATGTAATAGCTGAAAACTTCCCAAACATGAGAAGAGAAACTGACATCTGGATAAGTGAAGCATATAGAACTCCAAACAGCCATAACCAAAATAAAACTACACGCAGACACATAATAATCACCATCCCAGAAATCCAACATAAGAATAGAATACTAAAAACTGTTAGAAAGAAAAGAGAGATCACCTATAAAGGAAAACCTATCAGAATCACGGCAGACTTCTCAACACAAACAATGAAATCAAGAAGAGCATGGAGTTAAGTCTTTCAGATCCTAAAGGAAAACCACTTCCAACCCAGACTGACATACCCTGCAAAACTGTCCTTCAAAATGGATGGAGAAATAAGATACTTCCATGACAAAGAACA
>PVJX010049018.1:0-11251 GCA_004027295.1 Dolichotis patagonum
GAGAGAGAGAGAGAGAGAGAGAGAGAGAGGACTGCCTTACAGACCAAGACAGCCACTGTTTGGCTTGGGGAAAGGGTTGGTTGCTAAGTGTTGTTCTGGTGGGGGAATGCCTCAGCAGGTGAGCCAGGTGCAAGCAGCACAGTGTGATGAGGTTGTCATCAGGTACCCTCTTGGGCAGGGTTGACTTTAGTGGTTGGAACAGTTCTAGGAAGTTTGTTTCCTTGCAACCCAAGTGTGAACAGATTGACCACCGGGAAAGTTCTTTTCTTGTATCTCAAGCATGAACAGGCTCTGGACGCAGGCGGACCCTTGAATAGCTTTATTACATTTATTTATTTACTTATTTATTATTTAGCATTAGGACCCCTTGGCAGCCCTTACCTTGGAATATGTCTTGGTGTTTTTACTCTCACGGCGTTAGTGGTAGTAGTTTGGAATTAACTTGATGAGATTCCAGTGACTTCTCAATGGGAACACAAATACAACTTTTGGATTTTGAGGACAACTAGAAAGAGGACAACAATACTTGGATCACTGACCTCAATATTGGGGTTTACAACACATGCCACCATGGCCAGCTCAATGCTATTTTCTATCATTAAGTGGTTATTTACTTTTTCAATAGGTAACATGTCTGTGTGGCTCAAAGTCAAAATAATATGAAACAGTATCTATTGAAAATTCTCAGTTCTGTCCCTGTGTGCCTCTATCTTCTTGTGAAGGCCCCCAGTTAGTGGCCTTCTTTACCGGTTTCTTATGTGTCTTTTGGGTATTTCTTTATATAGATACAAACCTACATTCTTATCTCTCCCTTCTTAGTGACATTTCTTTCGTTGCTCAGATGAAATACCTGATGCTCAAAATTATGAGAGGCGGTGTTCATTTAGCTCATAGTTTATAGAGGTGTCAGGCATAATTGGCTAGCTCTAAGGCAGAGTGTCACCTGGCAGAGGGGAATAGTTCATGGTGGTGGAAGACAGCAAAAGCAGCAAGAGCAAAAGGGGAGGGGCAAGATTCTTTTTCTTTCCTTATATTGTATAGAGGTTACCTGCCCTAGGGCAGGTGTAGCGCTCACATCTGAAACCCCAGCACTAAACAATGAACCAGTCACAAACTCTGGAGTTTGCTGCCTCTGAAAAGCTCACCCTCCATGACCACATAAGGCTGTAGGGGGACATCCAGACAGAAACCACAGCACCTTATTCCACAAAAGTTAGCATCCTGCGTGTCCTGTCTGCTTTCTTCATTGAATAATATGTATTAGCACATGAGATTTCCTTGTCCTTTTTACTGCCCTAAAATAGTGTACTAATATTTATTTAATCTGTTTCATAAATATCTTTCTGACTTTTTGCCTTACACGCAATACTGTGATGACTAACCTTGCGCAACCCTCATTTTGTAGGTGTGTAGGTGTATTTATATTTAAATTCCTACAAGTGGGAGAGTTATGAAATATTGACTTAGTAGTATGGTGTTTTTGGAGTGGGATTGGCTATCATCTGTTTTAACAGTCAGAGCCTTCCAGGAAAATGGCAATCATTTGTAGTTCTTACAACAGAGAGCATTCTACCTTAAAATATTTAAAAATTTAATTTAATTTAATTTAATTTTTTTAAACAATGTGTTTTATTATTTAACTTTTTCTTTGCAGTTCTGGAGATCTGGACATATTTCAGATACTAGACAAGCACCCTGCCACTGAATTGTGTCCTTAGCCTTTATAATTAGTTTTTAAACAGAGTAATCAACGCAGGGAAGTGGTTACTAGGTGACGAAGGAGCCGAGTCCCTGAGAGAGTGGAACCAGTCCAGACGTTAGTAGCTGCGGGAAAGCCACTGTTTGTAGCCAGCGGAGACAAGAATCAGAAAGTTGTATCATTTAGTGGGGACTTCCAGGGCTCGCGGTCATTTGTAAGACGCTCTGTATTGTATTCAGGGATCACAAGGGAAAAGATTCAACACAGGACACAATTTATAGGATTCTTTTATAACAGTCACCCAAAGAGTCAAGTGCAAAAGAGTACAGGAGATCTGTCCCCACATCAGAGATCTAAAGAATCCAGACCATGGCAGTGTCCTGCACGAGTCCTCTTAAAGAAATAGAGCTCATGGCAATGTCCTCCACGAATCCAACTTGAGGTCTAGACACATGACAAGTCTCATGCAAGTATACTTAACAAAATGCAAATGAGTTTCTATACACGGCACTAGGACATTGGTGATTTGTATCACTTTTTTCTTCTTATTCCATATTTCCTTTGTTTTTGTGGTCACTAAGACTGTAACTTACAAGGATTCTTTACTTGGCAGAATGACTGTATCCATCAAGAAGAGTCAGCGCAACACAAACTACACGTGGTATTTTATTTTTAGTTTTTATTAGCACACGTTTGCAGTACACAATGATCACACTCCTTGTGCAGTGTTGGCCCATGAACATTACACATCGTAATTCCCTCTTCTCATCCCTTTCTCCTCCTTCCATCTCCTGCTCCCCTTCACATTTAACAAAGATCTAGCGCCCTACTTTGTGTTATCTCTTTATTTTGCTCTTTATTTATAATTTGGGTTTCTCATCTAAGAGGAACCATCGGATATTTAGGTTTCTGTGTCTGATTTATTTCATTGAACATGATGGTGCAAAGGTTTGCATTTTCCTACAAATGCAAAGTTTATCTTTATGGTGGAGTAGTATTCCATTGTGTGTAACTTTACGTTCCTTATCTGTTCATCTGGTGATGCATATATAAATCTGGAAGTGAATTTAAGACCTTCTGCTTGCCAGGCAGGCACTGTGCTGTTGAGCTATACCCCTGGCCTGACATTTGGTATTTTAATGGCTCTCTCCATTCAAATAAGGAATTGGTTAAGCAGTTCTGGGGAATGATGCTTCCATTTCTGTCACTGTGGCCCTTTTGTACACTTGCCACTTACACAGAAGGGCAAGGAGCGATGACTGACTGGTAGCCATGGGACAAGGCCACTTGTTTACACTGTAACGGAAGCCCCCTCTGCAGTGGCTGTCCTTGGGTAAACATTCAAACCAACTCCTCACACTCAGTGTTCAGTCCTGAAAGATCCATGCATGTGTGTCTTCTTCCATCTTCCTTGCTATCAATCTTTCAGGCTTGTTCTTTTAAATGCCAAACATGATGCACTGTCAGTGAATGAGTGTAGACCTGTGTCACAGGCTGTGTCTCCTTCCTCACCAAAGAGGTCAGAAGATCTGCGAGGATTTTCCTTCCCGTTTCCACATCAGTTGCATGCCTGATGCGCACATAATGTGGAGACCTTTTTGTGAATTAGGCTCTAGTTTTCTTCTTCCCCCTCCCATAGGCCATGTGGAACTCCTCATAGAGGCCTCTGTGTGGGCTGGGGGAGGGGCACAGGCAGCAGAAGTACTTGTAGGTGTGGGAGACGTGGTGACCTGTCCAGGTCACAATTTGTGCCTTCTGAACTTGCTTGTGTCTGAATTTGTACATTCAACTTCCACTTGATGACAGATTACTGCTGCCCATGCCCAGCCTTGGCACAGTATTTGATGTCTTACCCAGACAACTCTTGTTCAGAATGGGTAGCATGGGTCATATCATTATTTAGAACCCATGTTAAATGTTCAGTTTCTACTAGGAAATACTAGTAAGTGATGCACTGCTTCTCTAATGAAGAACAATTATCAACAGAACAGGGTGTGGTTCTGTTCCCTAACTGCAGATCTGGTCTATAACTCTGCTGTTGAGGCTTGGCAGAGGAGCATTCTTAGGCACTGACACTTGGAGCGCACACCACTGGAAAGACTGGAGCAACAGTGTAGCCCACATCACAGCCTGGACTTGCCACAGAGCTACCTTCTGCTCCAGCCTACCCAGAAGGAGCAGCCAAATACAAGAAGTAGTTGGTTACTCATTCGAAATGATCCAGAGCAGCATTTACAAGTGAGTTTTGTGTGGGCTGTGACATCTAAAGAGGCCCAGGACTCTCACATTGTTGATCTTGAGCTTGGAAAACAAGCCTGGCAGAATGTCAGCTACGGGGGTTGGCATGCAGCTTGGAAGTCCCAACAGCTGTCTGGTAAGACTGAGGACTTGAGTTCGATTCTTGGTACAAACAAAGAGGAATCTATTGATAATAGTGCCCAGATGTGGATTAAAAATGAGTGGTCAGCTTAATACCAGCTGAAGTGAACCAGCATGGTGCTGAGTGTAGATGGCCCACCTGGGGACTGTTAGCAGTTTAAAAAGGAGACCTGGAGAGGAAGAGTAGAGCATTGTGGGTTCTCCTAAGTGTTGCTGCTGCTTGGAGCTTTTGGTTGTCCTAGAGGAGCTTGTCCTGGTAGCTTCCCTAATATGAATTTGGCCATTATCCTCAGAGGAGCTCAGGCTCCTGTCCCTGAGGGTGGCTGGGGTGCACTTTGGGTGCGCTCTGGTCCTTATACTGAACATTGCTTCCTGGCTCTGGAGGGGAAGACGTGTGCTGTTCACTCTCCAGGGGAAGTTTGCCACGCTGGCTTCCTGATAGGAACTCGACTATTCTCAACATTGTTGGAGCTCAGGACCTTGTCACTGAGGATAGCTGTGGTAACTTTTAGGGCAGTGTTGGTCCTTATTTTGAGTATCATTTCTTGGCTCCAGTGTAGAACCCTCAGCCTACTGGCACAGATCCTTCACCCTGCTGGCACAGACTTGCTGGCTTCCACTGCTGACCTTTGCGCTTTCACAGTGCAGATCCCTGAAACAGACTTGCATGAGTCACTGTCATGGTCTCTAGGTCTTTAGTTGGACTCATGCAGGACATTGCTGTGAACTCCAGACCCTTGGCTGAATTGTCTGTCTTTAGCATTGTGGACAGATTTCCTGTACTTTCTTGTATTTAATTCTGGGTCACCATTATAAATAATACTATAAATTCAGTGTCGTGCATGTAATTGTTCTTTGCAACCCCTGAGTACAACACCAGATGTGAAAGACGTTTTTTCTTTAAATGTGACAATATACAAATTAGAACACTGTGTTAGGTAGGAGCTTTCTGGGAATTGCATGACGATAAGAAGCATATGTGTGTGTCCTGTCAGGTAAGGGTAGTTTCTCACTTTCCTTCTTCACTTTTCTCTCTTCCTTTTTCCCTTCTTTCCTTCCATCCCTCCCTCCATCCCTCCTTTATCTATGTAGTTTCCTTTGTTCTAGGGGAACTTCCCGTCTCACATGAGGTAGTTCTGATGAGTAGAAGTTACCAGATAGAGAGAAGGCATTCTGGACAGTGAGAAGCACAGGAACAAGGGCCCGTAGGCATGGGGGGTTCAGGGAGAAACTGTCAGGGGAGGCTGAATAGGAAGTATCCCGGTGAGTGAAGAGTGCAAAGCATGGAGAGGTGGAAGATACAGTTGGGTGTGCCACAAAGATGTATGTACCATTCTAAGAATTTGACCAGCATCCTATGGGCTGGGGGAACCTAGTGATGATCATTGCAGAGGTACAATATGATCCAGTTGGTATAAAGGGTGTTCTATAACAGTGAATGAGAGAGAATTTGACATAGGCAATCCTAGAGGTGAGATAGCTAGAGGTGAGATAGGTAAGATTACCTAGGAATCCTGAGTTAAAATTATGAAGCCCAAACTAAGTAAGACAGCAAGAATATGAAGGAGAAAAAGAAGTTAACTGATATGTATGAGGTGAAATTAAAAGATCTGGTGGGTGGCTACATGTGGAGTGGGAGGATAAGAATTTAGATAATTTTATATTTGTGTGGCATAATCCTAATTTACATTTGAGTGGACGTCAGACAGATCTGGGCCTAATGAGGAGCCACCAGCTGTGTTGATTTGCCTCAGTAAGGTCTTTCCTGGGATATGAGACTTCCTGTAATAAGAGTGGGCCAGTCTGTGGTAAACTGAAATAAGGCCCTAATGTGACTCACCTGATGTGAGCTGGCAGCCTGTTCATGACAGGACCTTCCTGGCATATGCACTGAGACAGCAGAGGTAACTTTGACCCAGTGAGACTCTGTTTAGTGAAGCAGGGAAACTGTCCTTCTTACTGCCACAAGGTGCCTGGCTTGCATAAGTAACCGTCCTATGTTTTGGGTTCTGGGGAGAGAGGAGAATAGAATTAAACTATGAAAGAACTGTGTTATTATCTATTGCCCAGCAGATAGAATGCAACCCAGAGAGAATCAGTTCTTTCTCTACACGGCTGCCCCATAGCTTTGGATACATGAGGGCTGTAGTGGACTGGCGACCTCACTGACCGTCATTGGGGGGTGATTCGCAAGAGATGGGTAGCATGGACTGACCAAGCCCCAAACATCCCAAATGAGTAGAGAGTTAAGGTTTAAATAAAAGAGACAATTGGTATGATTTTAGGGCTTCAGGAAGATCGAAACACCCTAGCAGAATTCAAACATGTCTAGGGGCTGAGACAAACAATTTCTCCGAGTAGCCCATATTTATTTGGTTTGCAAACAAGGGAAGGGTTTAGAGTGGAAAACGTGGGAAACTAAGCAGGATCATGGGAGTGGGCTCAAGGACTTCTCCTGGTAATAAATTATGTCACCTCCAGGTTAACTGTCACTGCAGAAGTGAGATGCCTGCAGCTACAGTCTGTATGTAGTTCACTGTGGTGGGAGCCAGGCATCCTCAGCTATGGCCTTTTCTTGTGCTTTGAGGCATCCATGGTGTCAAAGGCCACTACAGGCCTCAGCAGGGACAAGTGATTCATAGAGACTCGATGTGAATCTGCTGCTCTTCTCCAGAGAAGGGGCCTAGGCCTGGCACAGACTCACAGTAAACATAGAAAGCCAATTGGTTCATTTTAAGTTCTGCTCAGGCCTGCTTTATAATGGTCTCCATCAGATGGAGAGGAGAAGGAAAATGGTAACTTGTTCTGGCACTCAGGTGGTCAGGAATATTTAGGAGACCCATTTCCATCCAGCGGGACACCAGTTGGTGAAATCCAAGTTATTATAGAAACGTGACTTCCCAGGCTTTCCCTAGGGAGCCCATTCAGGAGGAAGGATGTGTTGATGAGGGTTGTTTGCTTTTGTTCTGTTGCGCCATCTAGCGTTCATTCTCACACACAGAGCTTCCAGAGTTCTTGGAAGATGACAAGGCAGATGGAAGAATCTGAGGACTGTTCCCTGAGCTCTCATTGCTGTGTTGGCTCTTCATTCATTCGTTAGCTGATTTGCCCGAAACCGACTCAGCATGCGCCAGTTAATATTTTAGGCACTGGATTTAGACCAAATCCTTGAGCGTGTGGAGGTTTATGTTGATAAGAGAGAATGCATTTACTTTTTTTTAAACACATGAATAGTGTTTCCCCAGCACCATTTATTGACATTTACTTTTTTCTCTTTGGGATTGTGCATTGCCATTACTGTCATACACGAAGTGTCCCTTTGTGTGAGTCATTACATATCTCTGTTATGTTCTATTGATTGATCAATTTCTGTGATTATCTTAATTATATTTTTATTTTATAATCAGCCTTACTATTTGGTAGAACAGGAACTTCAATCTTATTTTTAGACTGTTTCGAATATTCTTCACTTTTAAAATATACACAATGTTTAAAATTCATCTGCAAAAGTCTGTTAAAATTTATAGAAGTATTCACTGGCATTGAACTGAATCAGCAAATCATTAAAAGTGAATTAATATTTTTATCCCACTGAGTCTTCCAATTAACCATTTGGTGTCTCTCGATGCACATATAGATATCGCTTCTCTTTTGGTAAATTGATTTGTAGATTTTTATGATACTGTACAAGTCATCTTTACAATATTTGCTAGTCAGTTACACACTGGTCACCCTAGCACTTGGGAGGATGAGGCAGGAGAATTGTCATAAGTTCAAGGCCAGCCTGGAATAGATAATGAGTTCATGGCCAAACTAAACCACATAGTAGAGTCTCAAAAAAGTTCAAATTAAAATTAAAAGTAAACATACAGCAAGAAAAGCTAAGAGACACATACAGAATCTGAGTAAATAGGAGGTAGAGTCCTTTGTCATATTTTTGCAACTTACCTAGAAGTCATAAATAATTTGGGTATAAAGCTTAAAAAAGAAATATGACTTCGGATTTATGATACTCAATTTCATCTTTATATGGATCCATGTTTTACTGAAATGACAAAAGTAATCACTAGGTTTCTTTTCTGCAGGCACATAGGAGAGCTCTTGATGTAAAATCTGAGGACTGTGTGGTGTCAGGACAAAGAAGGGTTTGGCTCTGCTGGCCTGGAATCATCTCCCCAGGCTTGTATAGGCTGAGTCAGATACCCATCACCTCAGCTAGCTCTCTTCTGCTTCCCTCCCCCTCTGTCCACATGCCACTCAGCCCCGCTGCCTGATGGTTACTTATTTGCCCTCTTCACCAAGCTTAGGGACAAGAATCTTTTACCTATTTTCTAGCAGTGGCCAATAAAATTTGTTAACATTGATGAATTTCAGAGTTCTGTACATTTCAATGTAGCAGTCAGGGTTCTCCAGAGAAACAATAAATAGTAAGATTGTGTTCCGCTTGTATGCATGGGAGAGAGAGAAAAAGAAAGACAGAAAGAAAGCAAGCAAGCAAGCAAGAAAGAAAGAAAGAAGAGAAGTGTATAGGGAGAAAGAGATGGATATAAAGAATTTGCTCACATGGATGTGAGGGCTAAGGGTAAAATCTTGGATGGGGCAGGTAGGATGGAAGCTCAGTGAAGAATGAAGAGAAAAGGTTGCAACCTTAAATTTCTCACTTGGAGGGCAGGCAGACAGACGGGAAGGTCAAGCAAACATTCTACATTAGAGCCTTAAGACAGATACCTTCATTTCTGCAAATGCTCAAATGTTGCTCCTAAGTCCTGATTGGAAATGTCCCACCCACATTATCAAGGATATTTTGTTCAAGTCAACAGATCATAATTCCTAAAACATTGTACAAAATAGCTTGGGAGCAAAATATAAACTAGTAAAAAAAACTGGGCCTCATAGACTACTCAAGTCAAAAACAAAAATCTAGCCATCACATTGAGTATCATTTAAAAAAAAAATCTTAAAACTATAAGTTACTGAAGCCAGGCATTTGGGTCAGTGGCATAAGTACTTGCCTGGCAAGAACGACGTCGTGAGTTCAAACCCTGGCACACACACAAAAAGAAACCTATAAGTTACTAATTTTGGGGGGGGCATATTGGTGATTGAACTCATGATCTCAAGGTTGGCAGGCAGGCAGCTATACCACTGAGCTAAAACCCCAGCCCCTTAAGTTACTAATTTTTGAAGAGTACAGGAAAACATGAAGATGGAAATTTGGCAGATTAATCTTTAAAGTTTTGGGTTCTAAGTCACAGGAAACCATGAAGATGGAAATTTGGCAGATTAATCTTTAAAGTTTTGGGTTCTAAGTCACACAATCACACATGGGTGAAGGACTAAATCATTTGCTCAGTGTTCACTCCTGGGCAAGTCTGCACCCAAGGTGTCCATGCCTTCACCACACTCACCCACTAAACCTAAATCTGCTCTGTATTTTGTTTCCCTCACTAAGTCATGAGAGGCACTGGCCCGTCAATCAACCTGATCCTGGATGAAGCCAGTTGCAGAAGAGGTGGTAAGCTCCACAGAGTTGGCAGCTCCAGGAAGTACAAATGGACCTAGCCAGCGATGATAGCCCTAAGTAAAGCCCATAGCTATTATAAACTACAAAACCAGTATGCGTTCTATTCCAACACTGACTCCTTCATAGCAAGCCAGATTTGGAGAAAAAACCCAGTCCCATGCGCACCCTATTGCAAGCGAGTATTGTTAGGCTTCATTTTGAGAAGGGGCTGTGTAAGACTGAGCCACCAAAAAACAGAATTACAGGGTTTTTCAGTTTTGCTATCCCACAGTGACTGGGTGAAAGCCACTGAAGACAGCCCCCACTGAGGATGTGGACTAAACACAGAGCCTTCTACCCGACTCAAGAAGCTTAAACACAGGCCAGGAAGGACACAGGCCTCTCCACAGCTCTCCACAGGTGCTCTCCACAATAAAAGCCCAGCCCCAGAAAGTGTGGCTGTCAGAGGAGCCTGGGGGAGCGGAGAGTATTGGCATTAGTCCAACAGTCTCTTCAAGCCCCTGCCCTGCAACCTACATCCAGTAGAGACCACAGGGCTGATTACATTTCTTATCTACCATTGTGGACAAGAACATGCCTCAGCTTGAATGGTTACCACAGTCTGGGGTGTCCATTCATAGACGCCACTGTCGTAAAAATGACAACTCACAAACCCACAGGCTAGTGAAGAAAATCATTTCAATCTTGCTGGATTCAAAGCCTCCAGATCTCTTTTAATCAATGGTGCTGGGCAATCTAGCCATACACATGAAGAGGATTCATTGTGCACTCCTGTCACTCTCCAAGTCCTCAACTAAATCAAAATGAATCAAAATATAAATGTTAAAATATAAATATTTAATCGTCTTGAATAAAAAATAAGTAAAAAGGGCCGGGGGTTGATCTCAGCAGCATATGTGCCTGCTTGGCAAACACAAGGTCCTCAATTCCATCCCCAGTACAAAAAGAAAGTAAAAATCCTTGAAGACACAGGCATAGGCAAGGATATCCTAAACAAACCCCCAGGAGCATAAGAAATAATGCCAAGAATCAACAAATGAGATCATAGCATAACAAAAAGTTTCTGCAGAGCAAAGGAAACCACCAAAAGAATGCAGAGACCATCTATAGAATGTGAAAATATTTTGCCAGGTATACCTCAACAGAAGACTAATATCTAGAATATATAAAAACTCAAAAAATTAGATCCCCTCTAAAATAAAGAATAATTTAAAAAGTGGGGAACTGTAATGAATGGACACTTCGCCAAAGAAATGAAAATAGCCAACAAATAAATAAAAATTTTTTCAACATTTCTGGATATTAAAGAAATGCAAATTAAAACAAGGCTGAGTTACACCCTGTTATGGTTTGTGTCTAGATTTTCCCACGAAAGTCCCATGTAGTCATGAGGGTAGGGTTCCAGAGTTGGTGACTGATTGTGAGTGGCATGAGTGCTATTCCTGCCCTGGGGCGTGTAGCCTTCATACAATATAAGGGAGGGAAAGAGGATTGCTCTCTCTCACTCCTCCCTATTGCTCTTCTTACTTTCTGTCTTCTATGACCATGAATGGTTGCCTCTCTGCCACCCCACCCTGTTTTGGAGCAACTGATTATGGACTGAATCCTCAATATACTGAGCTAAATAACCTGTCCTTTTTTAACCTTGC